>VUQS01071863.1:0-11214 GCA_015108495.1 Heterochromis multidens
TTTCTATGAGTCTGTTGTGGCCAGTGCTATACTCTATGCTGTTGCATGCTGGGGCAGCAGGCTGAGGGTAACGGATGCCAACAGACTCAATAAACTGATCCACAAGGGCAGTAACGTTGTGGGAATGGAGCTGGACTCTCTAAAGGTGGTGTCGGAGAGGCGGATGTTGTCCAAGTTAAGGACAATGCTGGACAATACCTCCCACCCACTCCATGACATGCTGTCCAGTCACAGGAGCACGTTCAGTGAGAGACTGAGATTACCAAAATGCACCACTGAATGACACAGGAAATCATTCCTGCCTGTGGCTCTCTCTGTACAACTCCTCCATCTAAAGCACAAGTATACACTGCAACAACTGTACACCCTTAATATAATAAAGCCAGTATGATAAGGGGCACCACCTTTCAACTTATCTATATTCAATATTCTGTAATATACTGGGATATTTATACATTAGAGTTATTTGGATTATTAGAGCTATTTGTAATATTTTTGTAATTTAGTAATGTATTATATTATTTAATATTGGTATTTTAATTACTTTTCTTACTGTCCTGAAGCAACTGTGACCACATAATTTCCTCTGGGATTAATAAAGTATTGTGATTCTGATTGATTAAACGTAGAAAAAAGTGTTTGTGTGAATGGGTGAATGAGGCATGTTGTATAAAGCTCTTTAAGTGCTCAAGTAGAGTAGAAAAGCACTTTGTAAGAACTAGTCCATTTATCCTTTTCCAGTACTAATGGCCATTCTCCATGTCCACAGACCCTCTCAGTTGATAGCTTCTGCCGCCCAGTTTTCCCCATTCCAGCTATGAAAACACTTAAACTTGTATCTAACCCTCTGAGTCTGCTTCTTGGATACAATAAAAGTGAAATCATGACAAATATTTATGAATTAATTCATTATTTAATGGAAAGCCAAACAAATGAGAGAAAAACAGAGAACGGTAAAGAAAATAACATGTGATAATTACAACAAAGCCAGAGAGCCACTTTTCAAAATGATTAAATAGAGTAAAAAAAAAAGGATCACCTCTATCATTACCTGCTGATAAATTGGAACATTATTAAAAATAACTCTGACTCGTAAAACCTTATTATGCTCAGTCTGGAACAGTAAGTAGTGCAAATAATGGGAAATCTGTTTATCTATCTCACCACTTTCAGCTGCTCAAAATGAAGCAATGTTGGGGGTGGGGGTGGGGGGGTACATCTATTGGAGAAACAGTGCAGCTGACTTTACCCACTAATGTTTAGAATAGAATAGAATAGCCCTTTATTGTCATTGTACAAGTACAACGAAATTGTGGAAAGTGCTTCCTTTGAGTTAGTGCCACCAAATATTAATTACTCCAGATAAAATAAAGATCCTATTTACTAAAGTTATTGGTAACACTCAACATAATGCATAATCATCATAATCATCAGTGAAAAATGGTAAACTAATATTTATATAGTTTTCACACACTGGTTTATAATTGGTTTGTAAACAGTTATCTGAATGATTATGTGAAGTTGCAACTGATGTTTATAAATGGTTAATAAATACTGTGTAGTGGATTTATAAACATTATTTGCATAGATATTATAAAGTTGTAACACATTTTTCTAGTACTTGTGCATTTTCGCTTTGCTAGCTTTTGGGGTAGGTTCAGGCACCAAAACTACGTTGGATTAACAATAGATTTTGGTTTGAATTAAACTATGGTGAGTCATGGAACAAGTGCTAAGGGACATCCTGTGAAATGCCAGTGGTTTGACTAAATGTAAGTTATTAAACACCTGAGTATGAGAATGGCTTCACTGAAATAATGAAACTTTTATCACAAAATGACAATATAAGTAATTATTAACAAATATATGTTCTCAGAATGAAATGGCCACACATAAGATGAATTAAGATTTAAGAAATAAATGAGTTAAGAAATAGCTTTCTTGGTCTCTTTTTTTCCCCACATTATGCAGTGCATAACTAATCACTTCTGCAAGTCTAATTATATATTTTTATGTAGGTGATGCCATCTCTTTATCTGATCTTGTTATAAATAAGTCAGTATACAAGTCAGTTTTTGATGCATTTGATATATTTCTTTTTATCATTCAGTTGCTTACTGGCCATCTTCATACTGTTTATAGATCTCAAAATGAAATTGTTGATGGTAACAAATGGAATGAAGAAATCTGGCTGTGAAAAACTTTGAAGTTTTCATAAAAATATTTTAAGTTAGCTAGCTGACATAAACAGCCAGTATAGCATGTCTGCTTTTATTTTGCCTCTCACTTAGGCATCGGTGACAGTGAGCTACAAACCCTTTGCTCCATTCCCTGAGCTATAACCAATTATTCCACAAGCTTGGATGATATACATGACAGGTTGGGTTTGTTTTTTAAATTCTATGCACCTTTCAGATGGAATTAAAAAAAAAGAAACAATTTGAAAATGCCTATACCTTTCAAAGCTCTTTCTACAGTTTAATTACACATTTGAATAGCTTAATTGTTTATTGTATATGTAAAATGTTAAGTCTATGTATATAGAATAAACATATGTGTTTGTTCTTGTCATTTTTTTTTAATGAAATAAATAGATAAATGAATAAATATGTGAATTACCTAAGATTCAGCATGTACATTTTTCTTTTGTCTTCAGCGTGAACATTAATGGGACACTGAGACATCTGGTCTAGTTCAAAGAGTTCCACCACATCATATTGTTTTAATACATGTCTTACTATGTGACACCTTCAGTGTTATAAACATCTTATGAGGCAGCTACACCACCTTTCCCACTTTCACTACTTTTCCCCATTATGCAGGCTGACAGATTCAGTGCAGGTGGAAATAGAAGGCTCTCTGATCATAGTACCTGGAGCTAGCTGTAAGTAAGGTCACTATGACAAGCAAGTAGGGGAGGAGACTCAGTTTCTATAAGGTCGTTGTGTTTGTGTTAGCTGAGAGTGGAAGTGAAAGAGATGGTGATTGTGTTAGGTGTGCTGTAACTCAAAGTGGCATTGCCAGTCATCAGTAAACACAATTATGCTGATCATTTCACTGACTATTAAACGGGTGTTGAGAGCTGGTGTACCTAAGAATTACTTTCAAATTTAAAATAAATAAAAATGACTACAAAGGCTAAGCTGGGATCTTAGAAGATTCACTTACACTCACTTTGGATCTTACATATGACTTAAACCAGATAAAATGAGCTAATCTGGTGGGATTTTCCTGTGGGATATGTAGGTCGTTTGAAAGAATGTCTGTTAAAGCCTGTAGTGACTTTTGCATCAGTTTTATGAATAAAATGATAGGAAACATCAGTTAAAGGTCTTTTCTCTTTTGTGAACACACCATTACGAATGATCTTAAGACTATGCTTATGTATGCATTTAAGAATGCTTTTATAGTTGAGGCTCCAGAATCTTCTGAAAATTGTGCATGCTTAAAAAATTTGGCTGAAACCATAAAAACCAAATCTAAATGAAGACATTCAAATTAGTTAGTACCAAAAGTAAAGTGAACCATTCAAAAAGAATGCCATAAATAGTTCCCATTGTGTTTGTCTGTGTGACTGTAATTATGGAAAAATGTGGTCCTGTAGACACCTCCAACAGAAACTACCACAAAGGTAATTCCCTTAAATTATATTGAAGTCAAACTTAAACTCAAACCCATGAGTACTGATTAAAGGTCCCAGATGCCTATGGAGCCCTGAACTTAATGTTAATTAAAGCATATTAGGCATCATTCACAGTGCACATATACAAATGTCTGATTAAAACTGCGTGGACAAACATTTCATGCGCAAACCTGAAATTCACCATTTTTATTCCCTGAAATTATTTGGGCTCTCCAAACAAATCTTAAACTGTTTCAGACCAGGCGTCCAGTGACTGTCTTAGAAGATTTAAACGAAATAACAACAATGACAACAGTTATCATTTAGTTTTTCAAAACAACAATAACAAAAAAAAAAATACACTCAAGGAAATACAAAATAACAGTAAGAAACTAAATGAAACATAAAGAACACAAAATATTGACTGAAAAAGTGTAGACTGAAACTTTAGCTAAATAAACTTTTACATAATATATTCTAAATAGCAAACCTTTCAATGCAAACATCAAACATTTCATACATAATAGTAATCATACCTCAATTTTAAATGCTTTTGAAAAGGATACAAAAACCACATTAAAGGGCTTCCATTCATGCTGGATTTCATCATTTGAACTCTCATTTCCTCACAATATCTCACGTATGGATGTTTTTTTTCAGTAATTACAATAACTGAGTTTCTCATACTGGTCTAAAACACCAGGTGATTCCTGTCTTCCACCTGCTCTCTACTACTTGTTCTCAAAGTCTATACTGATATTTTCTACCACTGATACTGCTCTGACCTTTTCCTGGTACAGGGGGTAACATGGGGTCAGCTCATCTACAAATGCGGAAGGAGAGAGAGCATATTTCTCTCATAGAGAAAACCCAGGCAGAAAGGGTGGGGAGCAGTGGTGATGTAGGCATGATGGTTGTATGATGTGATCTAGCCAAGCAGCCTGCCTTTTCACCAGTTTTGAACAGAACCATTATATTCAAGGATGCTTCATAATTGGAGGGCATTGCACATCCTCGCGTTCCAAACTGTAAAACTGTGAATTACCAAAGTATGAGCTGTATAAATTTGTTAAGCACTGTATATCTACCAAAGCATATTTGACTTAGATAGTGCACAACAGCAGGAGTGAAGTAGTTAGATAATGTATTTACATTATTATATAACTTTGTGGAGGTCACTTAAACTTTTAGTTTGTGGGCACTGATCCAACACTCAGCATTCTTGACTCACAGACAGACTTCCCAATTAAGGCTTTCTCCTTGCTCTGAGTAGCAGACATCCATCTAAATTAATCTGCGACCTTAACAAAGTGTCGTAAGGGGAAAATGGAGAAGGGGTTGTGCAGAAGGAGGTGTGATAGAGACAGAATGCAGACCAAATCCCACCATGGATTTTGTCTTGTCAATTTGCACTGATGTTTGAATCTTTACACATGATGCAGGTCATATTTGACAAGCTGCCAATTAGGATTGGAGAGAGAAAAAGCACTTCAACGACATCACAGCCTTGCCAAGGGACATTTGTTTTGTATCCAGACTTATTAGTCTCAGTAATAATTTTTGCTTTAATTTCAGTTTTTCGGGACACTTTAGAAAAAGGATACTGTGGATTATAATAATTAACTACAACATCACTGGTGGCCTGAAAATTGTATCAATAACATGCTATCAGTATGACAGCACAGGGATACAGCAATGTTACTAGTTCTGACAACTTATGAACATCTAAAGAAACACTGTTTCCATTAACAACACTTTTTAATTTATTCAAACCCACAAGTCAACAGAAGAATGTTATTTCCACCAGTAATTAACATTTTTGTTTCATTGTTTTAAATGAAGCCAATGAGCACTAACATGCTGAACACTGTTCTTTTGAGATTAGTCTTTGAAGATGCATGTGGAATGGACTGCCATCAAAACTCTTTACACAACAAGCCATTAGTGGGTGAGGGATGCTGTCACATTGTGGACACCACTGGATTGGACTTTGTTTAGGGAAAAATGCACATCACTATCAGATTTAGTGTCCCACACAGAAGTAGTGTGGCTAACATAGGTGACATTTGAGTCATACTACATATAGACTGTAAACCTATGATGCTTTGTGATAACATGCATTGTGTTTGTTTTATTTTGTTTTTCTTTGTTTGTTTGTTTGTTTTCCCTGTTATCTAATTCTCTCTCTGCTGTCTCCGCTCTGTAACTGACTGTGTCACTATCCCTTGGGTTTCACTGTTTTTGTTTTTCTCTCTGTCTACAGCGTATTTTCTCTCCCTCGGAATGTTGAGTACAACAGAGGCTCCCTCAGGGATGGAAGTTCTGTCATAACAGCTGTCTGATGGGAATTGGTTTGGTTCCATTCTCAGTGTGATTGCTGAGCTTTTATTTATCATTACTGACAAAAACAGGCAGCTAGTCCCAGACAAGAACCATTAGCTCTCTAGATCGGCCCTTCCCAAACTCAAGAAGAGACCTAATGAAACCTTAAATCGCAACTTTGATAAACATAGCAGACTGAGATTAATTATTTCCTTGATTGTGTTTTCACGCATTAGTTTTGATCCTCAATAACTTTACTTCTTGATGTTGATTCTTCACTAACAGTTTTTCTTTTGTTTCATGATAGTCACTAATGACAAGCTATAGGATATCTTCTAGACAGAGCAGATAAAGGAACATTAACATGTAACATAAATCACATGGCTTTGTTGTTTTGTGGAATTCCACTGTAGCGTCTGGCAAGAGAAAAATATGTTATGACAACAGGTCTTAAAGTGAGATTGTGTGACTGAAGAAGAAATGATGCAGTCTTTCTCTTACAAAGAAAAGGCTTAATTCAGGATATGTAATAGCTTCAAGATTATTAGTTACCCTCTCAGTAATGTAATTATTTTAATTACGCCAAATAATCAAAGAAATGTAACGTAATACTTTTGAATCCATTTTGTCTACTTTTTTAACAAGTGTTTTAAACTGGGCTAACAAGCTTTACACTGCACGATGATGTTAAAGTGCTGCTTTCACAGGGAAAATGCTGATGACTTCCTAGCACTGAAAGGTGCATGACTTTATGGCCCCCTATGTTGGTGTATTAGAATGCAGACCTTCAGTTTTTCTAATCTTCCACTGCATTGCAGGTTGCCTGGACCTTAAAGCTATACTGCTTTAATCAAATTAAACCTATACTGTGCTGGCTGTGAGACATGTTCTCTGGCTCTCAGAAACAAAAGGAAGAAGTGCTATGTTCTCTATTGTGCTTTCAGTGAACACATAATAAGGAGTGAGACCCTGCCTGTTGACACAGCAGACTCTGGTTTGATTGGCAGAAAAGAGGCAATGAAAATTCAAAGAACAGTGTGTGAGTGGTGTTGGACTTAAAGTGGTTGGACTTTTCTTACCCATGTTGTGTGGTAATATACCAAAAGAAGACATTCATGCAAAGTAACTGAGTCAGTCTACATTCCCTTTGTAATCAGAAATGAACTTTAATTTACTTGATCTCTTAACTGAAATTCTGGCCATGTTTAATATGAACACTACCAATGGAACAGTGCATAGGAAAGAAAATAAGGAAAGCATGGGTCCACTATACAGTATATCTGAAATATGCACCGTTAAAATTAAACAAACAAAAAAAGATGGCATTAGGTATGGTTTCACACAATCATGTTTTTCCAGTTATTCTCTATACTCCTGTGCTGATCTGCCATGAAACAAAAGGAGTCATGGATTCCCTACTTTCTTTTATTCATGTCTTATTTTATGTGTCAGTGTAGATGAAGAGCTTACAATGGTAAAATATTCATGTCTGTCAAAAAAAAGTGTAAAAAACACAGGCAAAAAGGAAGTTGATAGCACAAATGAACTCACAAATAAAAGACTTGAGTCATGTCAAGTGCTGCACAGTACATCCAGATCACTTCACACTACAAATGGACATCAGTAGAATTTTCTGTATATTATATAAGAGGGGGAACAAACAGGCAGAACAATTCCCAGCTAAAATTTTCCACTTCGTTAGATTTTTGCAGCTGAGATCCTAACAAAGACTAAACCAAAATTTCTGAGCTCATTATCTACTGGCCATCTAAGTATTTCTTTTACTGTCTTACATGAGAGAAAATGACTGCAAGCTTACAGAGTGCTGCTTTTTATCAGCAGCATTCTGTAAAAGAACTTCTAAAGCACAACAGTTAGCTTCCTAAAACTCTCTGCAGGGAGCTAGGAAAAGTGATGGGGTTAGTCTTTAATGGAGTATTTTCCCCATTGTATGTTTTTCCCTCAGATACAGTATTAATGAATCCCAGATGAACCTCAGGACTAACTCTGCATCTATCCCTTACACACGCAGAGATTGTGCCATTGCAAACATTCCTGCAGCCATCCCTCCAGTGACAGCTGAACAGTGAACACACAGCTTTCAAACAATGTGGCAGCTCCATCCCATGAGGCCTTTAGCTGTTAGCCATTTGCTTCCAATCATCACAATATTGCAGAAACTTTCATCTTCATCTGCCTCTGACAAAATTTATTTCTCATTTAAGGATTTTGAAATGCTCGAAAAGCTTGTCTTGGAGCCACTGCAGGCTGTCTGGAAGTCTGTTGTAGGAAGCACTGTGCAATGTACCACCTGTCAAGGATTTTGAAGGCATGTCAACAGAGCTGCTGTCGGCAGTCAGATCCCAGACTTTAGAGGAATCTTACATTGTCTTCCTATATCACAGCCAGTATACACAACCTCCATCTCTATTTACTAAATTCTCTCAAAAGTCACTGGAAAGCCAACAGAAGAAACAGACGCTGCTGCCAAGAGAAACATGTTACTCCAAGTCAAGTCACACCAAATGAAAAGATGCAAAGCTCAACAGAAAGTGGAGGAAAAGCATAGATAAGTGTTTTCCCGATTGTAATGGAAGATGCAGGCTTTTACTCCAGTGTGAATTTGTATTTTATTGCAAAAGCAAACATTTCAAAAGAGCACTTGATTTTAAAAGATGAAAAAAGAGCAAGTCTTAATGATTATGCCAAAAGACAGCAAGTATTTAGCTAACTGGACTGTCAGCCCCCTGATAGATGCACACATAAATGTTTTTGTTGCTGTGAGGCTTCACACACACAAAAAAAATGCAAATGATAAAAGATACAGTAAAGTAAGAAAATGGATGCAACCAATGTGTATTCATGGGATCACAGGAGTTGTTATCTTCTCTACCATACAGAAGAAAATGTAACTGATATAGACTTTAGAAGAGGACTACATTATGATCAAGAGGAGGTAGCAGAGCAAGACATTTATTTCAACATTCATTTCATTCTAATGGTATGATGTGGCATAAAGTCATGTCAGTTAATGTCATTTGCTAACTTAGCATTTGATGAGTCAATTACCCACACAGCTCCTGCAGCTAATGTGGTATATGTAATAGTTAGAAGGCCCACCTCTGTGTACACATCTATGGGCCACAGTTTTTCTTACTCTGTCACTGCACTGAGCTACAGGTTTCTAGGATCTTAAAGCTATACTTCTAAATCAAACGAAATCAATATTGTCCAGGTGGTGAGACATGTTCTTACTGCCAGGAGAGTGCTATATTTACTGTGACCGATAACCCTGACTATCAAATGCCTAAGAGGCCAAACGGCCAGGTCAAAGAAGCGGCAAGATGCAGAAGCCTTTTGTGCTATTTTTTCTGTGTTATCTTTTGAGGATGTATTTGTAGTTTACTTGGTGTTTGTCTCTATTAGTGTTACATGGTTAAAGTTTGAATGACATTTTTAAATTGATGCTAAATTATTTGCCTTTTGCATGAAGTGCAATCACAATTATATTCTGTTTGCTAAAAAACAAGATCCAAAGGAGGGGCATAGGGGTAAGAATACAGTACCAAGCTTCACAGACTCAGGAACTGTCCACTAATTATGGTGCTGAAAACCTAACAGCAGCTCTGCTGTTGTGAATGCAATGATTTTCTTTAACACTGATTCACCTAATTTTCATCACTCAGTTTTCAGTAAAGATAAACTGTTTATTTAATTTGTGTCTTGGAGTCATTTATTTGGGTCTTGTTTTCTGAGCCATGACAGTAAATAAATAATTTCTCTGTGATGTAGTAATACTGAATAACATCTGGAGGAAACAAATACTTCACCATTTAGTGTTTTTTTATTTCAAGTTTGTAATTCAGAATAATTTTCATTTTCTTTATTAATTACTAATGGTTGGTGTGTTTACAAAATTTAAAGGTACCTGTTGTATCTTTTAGTCACTGAAAACTTTATCTCCAGGTAAGTATGGGGTTAAACATATATGAATATTAATCACAGTGAGTGATATACAATATGCACTGGTTAGAAACAAGCATATCAGAAAACTGTTATCTTTAAACCTACAGCAACGCTAAACATTAAATAACATTAAATAATACTTCAACAAATGTTTCCTATTGTATTTTAGTTTGATCATCCTGTAGTGTAGAGTTGTGCTCATAAGTTTACATACCTTGGCAGAATTTGTGATTTTTTAATAGAATGTGAATAATAATACAAAAACTTTTCTTTCACTCATGATTAGTGGTTGGGTGAAGGCATTTATTATCAAACAATTGTGTTTGCCCTTTTTAAATCATAATGACAACAGAAACTATCCAAATGACCCTGATCAAAAGTTTAAATGGTAAATGAACTGATTCTTATATAGCGCTTTTCTACTCTCCTGGAGCACTCAAAGTACTTTATGCAACATGTCTCATTTACCCATTCATAAGCACTTTTTCTATGCACAAGCGCTTTCTATCTAACATTCGCACACATTCACACTCCGATGGATGCATTGGAGAGCAACTTGGGGTTAGTATCTTGCCCAAGGATCTTTGACTGGAGCAGCCAGGGATCAAACCACCAACTTTCTAATTAGTAAATGACCTGCTCTACCTCCTGAGCTACAGCCACCCCAACCCACTGTTTCAATCAATTTTGTTTCAGATGCTTCCTCCAGGTTTCATGTTTAACAGACCTGACTAAATCTTTTAATATGTGTGACTTTCGCAGTGACAATCCAAAATATAAATATTTATCATACAGTATATACTATACAAATACAGCAACATTGCTAAAGGAATCTATAGTCAAGTGAGGTTCGAGGAAAGCCCAGCTTGGGTGTACTGGCTCTCTGTGATGGTGTCACATGTAAACTGATAACATAGATATAGGTTTGCTATTGACTTTTTGCTAAATCTGGGGTCTGGCAAGGTTTGTAAATTACCCAACTGTGATTTGATAGTCACACATTCCATTTCGTACTGTGTATAGCACAGTAGCATGCAGTGATTTTTACAGAATGACAAGCAGAGATGATAATGCCCCCAAAGAATTTATGTTTTTTACACAGGAAAATACACTATACTGCCAAAAATATTCACTTGTATGCCTTCACACGCATACAGTTGTGCTCATGTGAAATTTGTGATTTTTTGTGATTTTTGGCCATTTTTCAGAGAATATGAATGATAATACAAAAACTTTTCTTTCACTCATGGTTAGTGGTTGGGTGAAGCCATTTATTATCAAACAATTGTGTTTGCCTTTCTTAA
>VUQS01071875.1:0-10182 GCA_015108495.1 Heterochromis multidens
TAGTTCCCGGTTATGTCCTTGTCTCCCTCTCTCGCTCTTCTTGGGATTTTAAATAATTATGTTCACAATATATTGGGTATTGTTTAATAAAAGAGTTGCAATGACCTGTTGATTAGGAGAGAAGGACCAACATAAGGGGAGAAGGGTGAAAACATGCTGCAATTAGATGAGCATTCCTTACTGCCATAAATAGTTGAGACTGAAGTAGAGGGGGAAGTGAAAAGGAGTTAGATAGTAAAAATGTCTAGTTGAGGAAGACCAGCTCCTCAAGAGGGGAAGATGCATGTAAGGAATGCAAGGAAGATTTCTTTCAGGGCGCTGGCCTTGGGGGATTGGATGAAGCTGAGCGCCGAGAGGCTGGGACCAGCCTGTTGCGCCAGTGAAAGGAGAGCTAAGTCTAAACCACAGTCCTCCTCTGCAGTTTAACCAATCATATTGTATTTCTTTGTTTCTTTTGTTTCTTAAAAAGTTATAAATAACACTGTAACCAGAAACTCATTATCCTTTTCTGGGTGATTGGCCTGAAGCCGACTCAATCAGAGGAGGTCCTTGTACAAGCTTATTTTAATGATCCTACTTGAAATAAAACTTTTAAACTAGAAGTAAATTTGTCTTCTCTCAAAAAAGAATTCGTTAACATTATACAGCAGGACAATGATCTGAAACACACCAGCAAGTCCACCTCTGAATGGCTAAAAAAAAAACCCAATTGAAACCAAAATGAAGGTTTTGGAGTGGCCTGGTCAAAGTCTGGACTTAAATCCGATTGAGATGCTTTGACATGACCTTAAACAGGCTGTTCATGTTGTAAAACCTTCCAATATGGCTGAAATAAAACAATTCTGCAAAGAAGAGTGGGCCAAAATTCCTCCACAGTGATGTGAAAGACTCATTGCCAGTAATCACAAACACTTGATTGCAGTTCTTGCTGCCAAGAGTGGAACAACCAGTTATTAAGTTTAGGGGGCAATTACTTTTTCACACCACAGTATATGTATACTTTTAACCCTGTGTGGATTAGAGAAAATCCAAAATAAATTCAAACTTGTGCGCCCAGTTCTTGTTTTTTAAAGTGATTAAAGATATATGCTGTACAATCATTCCATCCTGCAAAAAGAACAGCTCAAATAAATCAATAAAAGCCCAAACTTACCATGACATTCATGCCAATGTACACACATTTATGAATGAATTTATTAACCAAGCTTGCTATTCTTATTTCTAACCAAGCTCCCAGAAAAACAACATGGCGGTGGTCAAAGCATAAATTCTAAATACATAGGTTTTGTTCAGGCATCCCTCACTGGTTATATTGGAAGGCTGAAATATTTAGTGAGGGTGTTGTTTTCAACATAGTTTCATCGAAACAACTATGTTGTGACACTAATAACCCAGGTTTTTGGAGATACGTGCCAATCAAAGCGATTTTGAAGGTAGTCTATTCATAAAAAGCATTTCATCCAACCTTTTCCACAGGCTCTACAGTATGTTTTCTGTTGGAGATGGCACAAGAGGTTTCAGAAGGGATCAGGGGCACATTCAGGGGTAATCCAAGTGCAATTTCATGAAATGTGACAGTTAAAAAATGAAAAGGAAATATCATACATTAAATTGGCCTCTCTTTCTTTTCCAAAAAACAGAAAAACAACAAAAAAACAAAACAAAAAACAACTATAGTGGTTACTAATGTTGTGATACGTAGTTGAGAGAGAACAGGTGTAAAAACGAAATAGGAGGACAGTAAGTAAGAGAAAGGTGGGGTGGAGTACCACATGTATAACCTGAGAGGTCAGCCAAGAGGAAAACAGTTTGTCATGGTATCCTTCTGTTTTTGTTCTTCCTTTCATTTGATGTTCATTATTTCACTCTGTGTTGACTGTCCATCATTTTGCTGTCTTACTGTCTTTCAAAAGCCCCATTTGAGCAAGATAACATTATGTCCAAAAACTGAAATGTTAAACATTGACTTCTGTTTCAAACTAGCCCAAATTTCGTGTTAAGGCTTAATGCTGGTAATGAGAGCTGGCTCTCTGTGGTACTCAGTTTTCCACAGTTTTCTGCTAAATCTTCAACATTCTATAGCTCTAGTTGCTTGCCTGTGTTTTTTTTTTGAGAAATGAGTGATAATGTTTGTATGAGTTCTGAGCTGATAGGGCTGGTTTACATCCTTGGTGAGCTCCATTTGCCTTTGATTTACTTTGCTGACAACAGCAAATCTGGAAACACCTGTCTCCTGTGAAACGTCTGCCTCTGACAAATATCACTGATGTATTATAACCACTTGGTCTCAAGCTAACTTTTGGGATTTTTGGATGAAAATTTGTCTTTCCTAAGCAACTTCACTTTTTTATTCCCTTCTGGTTGCCTCCCCCTGTTTTATTCCCACTACATAGGTGTTTGTGTTGAACTTCAAAATTTGGTTCGAATTACTTAGTTTTCTTGCCAAAATACAAGATTCCCATTGTGCTCCCTTTCTTGCCTGTCATCTTTCCCCAGGAGGAGGAGTGGGGCTTAACTGGAGACAAAGAGACCTGTCTGTCTATGCTTGCAACCTTGAAATGGACTAAGAATTTTTTTGGAGAATCAGTGACTCAATAAATGAACATTTTTGTTTATTCATTTGGGGATTAAAAAGAAATCCCCCCTTCTGCGCAACAGATGCTTGGAAAACTAAAACATCTTAGACTAATGTTTTTTTATACTTTCTAAAAAAAGCACAGTACTGTATATACATTTCCTTTAATGTTTCTTTTTTTGTTGCTGTTGAAATCAAACATCAGTGTGTATTTATGTGTATGCATGCACTTACACGTCAGTGTTTTTTGGAAACGAGGTTTAATATCAAGCCTTCCCTGTAGTACTTGGATTTATTCAGTCCTTTATTTGAACAATGTGGTGTAGAAATCCACTGTGGCCAGCTCTAAGCTCAAAGATGGAAAAGAGCATGACTTAAACAGACAGAGAATAGGAGAGACATTGAAAGAGAGCGTTATTAGAAGTGTGTTTGTCTAAAGATATGTCGACACACATTGTGATGAACCAAGTAAAGGCCATGCTGTGAGATAGCCAATAAACAGAGACAAACCAAATATTGAATGGTGAATATAATCTTGAATAGCTGATTTGATGTGGTTTAACAGAGCTTCCATTGATTATTTGAAGTAATATGAGTCATTTCAGTGAGATGAGAGGTGTAAAGTAGAATACACACGGCGTACATATGGTGTAGACGTTATAAATAAACAGAGCTGAAGTCTTTGTTTTAATTTTCTTCATTTTAAATTTTAACTTAAAAAATACAAATAAAAGCAAAAGTTCCTGGAATCCACTGAGTAGTTAGATAATGATGATAGATGAATTTCAGATTCTGTATGTGTCAACTCAGCGAGTTATAGCTGCAGCACAGCTGGTCTTCGGTAATATTTCATTCTTTTTTTCCTCTTTTGGAAATCTAAAATCCATACCTCTCCTCACTATTTCTTTGCTCGCTCCTTATATCCTATTCGTTTTACCATTGCTGTCTTTCTCCCTTTGACTCTATCATTTCAGAGCTCTGTATTCCATACTTTCACTGCTGATGTAATAAAGGCATATTGCTGACTCTATGCTTAAGTTTGAGGACTCAGGGAAAATCTGAAAAATGTAATAGATTTCAATAGCCCAACAAATATCAGAGGAAGTCCATTTCTGTGATTCTTGGTAATAATTTTTACACATGGTAAATTGACTGGTACTCATATAGCACCTTTCTACTCAATTTTGAGCACTCAAAGCGCTTTGTACCACAAGTCTCTTTCACCCAATTGCACACACATTCATATAGTGCTCTTATCTATACCTAAGTATTTTTACCTAACATTCACACATACTCACACTCCAGTGAATGCATCGGGGGCAACTTTGGGTTCAGTTAGTATCTTGCCCAAGGATACTTTGAAACATGGACAGTAGGAGCCTGGGATTGACCTGGTCTACCACCTGAGCCACAGCCGCAAAAATCAAACCCTCATTTTATAACTTTAATGGTTAAAGGGAGTGTGAATGCTAGATAGAAAGGACTTAGATGTAGAAGGTGCTTGTGTAAGTAAGACATGCTGTATAAAGAGCTTTGAGTGCTCAAGTTAAGTAGAAAAGCACTATATAAGAACCAGACCATTTACATTGAGCTTTCAAATTCTAAGAGATTTTGTTTGAATTTTTTTTTCTGCCTAGTTTTCTATACAATTATGAATATAGTTTAGATGCATGTATGGTTGCCTCTAGTCAATGTCTAGTTAACGTGAACTCCTCCTGCACCTAGTCAAATTATCTCTTGCAGGATTGTACTTTTTTTTGGCCGATCCAAGTCAGACAGAGAGCACTCAGATTGCGCAATAACGTATGTGCGTGTGTATTCAGCTCAAAAGAAATCAGCCAGAAATACGTGGTGTTCTGTTCTAAACATTTCGAGTGAGGAAAAATCTCAGTGAAAAGCTACTGTAGGAGAGTCAACCAAAGTTTTGGCGCTGTGCTTACCACACTTACAACTTACATGCTGGTTTTCGAAATAAATGAACAATCATAGTGGCAACGATCACAGTCATGCCTGCTTACTGTCTGCATTAACCGATGAACTTACGGCAGTTGTCTGCCGCTAATTTTAGTATATCATCTTTGTGTGATTCATTTTAATACTCTTGTGCTGTGAACGGGACACTCCAAATGCAACAACAGAAAACTGAAAAAAACATGTCCAGCATAATACTGCAGTATTTATTTATTTATTTATAGGTACAGAAACTGCAGTGCTGATGGGTTGGAGTGAATTAACACCCCTGTCTTTGTACTTAATGAACGACTATGCAGACAGCTCTTCCAGCCCCCACAGACTACAATTTTTGCAATCAAGAGATTATTAACAACTGATATCTATTTTATACATTTTCTATATCGTTTCTTGTGATTGTGTAGTTAAAGCAACATCATCATCATATGACCCCTCAACCTGAATGTAGGGAATAAACCACGCAAATTTATGGGAAACTGTGTCTTAAAATGCAGGAACCAGCTGAAGACCTTCCCAGCTTGATGAATACATAAATAAATAACATGATTTGTAAAAGGTGTTACATACAGTAGATGTCTTAACACTAGTTTTACTAACAATGTATGGTTTGCATAACTTTAAATTGCTGGCCTCAAACCACTTTGTGTTATTTTTTTAAATGTCTCCTCTGAAAGTGCGCTCTGAAAGGCGCACTCCAAAAAATTGTCCACACCTTTGGATAAAAAAATTAATACTGCACATCTCTGGTAAATCGCTACAGTAATTTTAAGACCAAAAAAATGCTCTTGCAGATAGGATAGAGAGACCAGACAATCATTAGCATTACAGTGGATTCTTTTGTCACACGTTATTCAAACAGCCACCCCCACAGAAGGACAGCAACTTCCAAACCCCACCCCAAATTTCACTCTCTATGCCTTCTCCTTTTATTGTAAGGTAAAGACCCTACAATAATACAGAGAAAACCCCAACAACCAGACAACCCCCAATGAGCAAGCACTTGGTGACAGTGGAAAGGAAAAACTCCCTTTTAACAGGAAGAAACCTCCAGCAGAACCAGGCTCAGGGAGAGGCGACCGGTTGGGGGTGAGAGGGGGAAGACAGGACAAAAGACAGACTGTGGAAGACAGCCAAAGTGTCTTTGAGTCATCTAGATGAGATTAACGAAAATTCAAAATAAAGTCAAACTTGTACACCCAATTCTTGTTTTTTAAAGTCATTAAAGAAGTATGGTGTATAATTATTCCACTCTGGAAAAAAATCAGTTCAAAGGAATCATTAAAAGCCCAAAATTACCATGAAATTCATGCCCATGATGAATCAATGTAAACTTTTGACCACAACTGCACATATAATATGGGACCTTTTTTTTCTAAATTTTTGCATAAATACAACCTAAAACATCTAAAACATAATTATTATCATAAGTAGTTTAACATTTTTCTATTCTAAATAAGCACGCAAAGCACTTTTTTTACTACAAACCACATTCACTACACACACATTCATATATCGCTTTATCCGTTGAGTTCTTGCTAACAATTATGCACACACTCAGACAGGGTTCAATAGTGTTCCCTTGCACTTTGACCTTGCAATTGGTAGATGACCCATTCTACCTCTGAGCAACAGCTGCCCAGCAATTGTAACCAACCACTGTAACCACTAAACCACTAACTGGCATTGATTAGACATAACACCCCTTGTATTTTTTTTCTTGAGATTGACACAATAGATGACTAAAATATAACCACACTAAACACCACTAAATACCACTTTCCACCTATAAATGTGTCTAAATATGTAAAGTTAAAAAACAATCTATAAATAAATGAATGGCTAAAGACCAACTGTGACAAAACTATTAGAAAGTTTTTCTACAGCAGTTGAATGATAAAACAAAGAAACCAACCAATCAACTGCAATTTACTTTATCATGGAACTTCTTTTCACATCTTTAAATCTTATTGTTTTGTCACACTTTTTCATTATTAGTTATTGGTCTGTTTGTAAATTTGTTTTTGTTTACAAACAAATCCAACTAAATTTCTGTCAGAAATTTGTTTAGTTCCCATTTTGGGAACTACATGCCTCTTAGCTTCATACCTTTCATGTCAAATATTTTAAATATTTGATGGGACATTGTTAAAATAACTGTTGATTTAACTGCAGATCCACCTTCAGTTGTAATAGTTTCTGCGGGATATAATTGTCAGGTCCTTAAATGCTGTTGTGTTTGACCTCTGTGTTTTCTGCTATGCCCTTTTCTGTCTTTACTCATATTTTGTTTTGGAAGACACAAAGAGAGCAGGAGAGAGACAAGTACTGAGGTGGGTAAAAGTGGCAATTTAGCAATATCAGCCAAGCACTGAAGTGCAATCAAAAGTCTTGTCCTCTCTGTAGCACTGTGTTTGTGTGTCTGTGTGTGTGTGTGTGTGCACGCATGCACCATGGATTTTGAAATTACTGGACTCAAAAAGCAGAAAAACAACAAACCTCACAATAAAATACGTTTATTTACAAGACTTAACAAGGTGGATGAAACACAGAATCAGGGTTTGGCACAAAACATCTAACTGGCAGTTAGGGAGAGTCTGTAAAAAGGGAGAGGAAGAGTTAGTGTGGGCAGGAGTAACTAGCAGAGTTTTTTGTGTGACAAAAAACCTTACTTGAGGTCTGGGGAGGAATTTCCTGGAGGTTAATCAGATGGCTGGCTGGTGTCCGAGGTTTCCAGAGCGGAAATGGTGGAGAGTGGGCAGGCAGGTAAGTCCATAAGGGTCTGTTTGCAAAGGAGAGGCTGCAGGCTGGAGGTGAGTGGAGGATTCGGCCGTGATCTGTGGGTTCCACAAAGTGAGTCAGATGAGTTTCACAGTTGAGGATTCAACAATGCATAGGAGAGTAGCTGAATCCTTAATCGCGATACTGGGAGAGAAACGAGAGTCAGGAATTACTGACAGGTTGAAACGAAGTACAAAGTAAAAAAAAAATCTCATACTTGATGAGCCACATGTTTGATTTGGCAAAAATTTTACGTTGAATGTCCTTCCTGACACAACCCTCCCTATTTATCTGGGCTTGGGACTAACACTAGGACTACACTGGCTTGTGGAGCCCCATGGCTGGGATAAACTAACTGTGTACTGTGTTAGCATGTATCTATTTATTTTTTTATCTATTTCCTTGTTTTTTGTTTTTTTTTCTCCATTCTACCTATTATACAGCATTTGGTCAACGCGAGTTGTTTTTTAAATGTGATTTATAAATAAATTTGAGTTTGACTTTGAGTTTGACCATAACATACATTTTTGGGCAGTAAAAAAACCAACAAAGTCTGCATAAGGTGGGATAGTCAATGGCATAATTATAGGATGTGGTAGATAATCACACAACCTCCCCCAAGAAGTCAGGAGTTCAAATCTAATCTTGGGTCTTTTTGTTTGCATTCACTGTTTGGTTAGTTTAAAGAATAAAAGCCACCTAGTTTATTATGGTTCATCATGGTTTGGGTTGAAATACCCTTTTATAATATGCACATCTCCAGTCTGCAACTATTTTTATTGATTACCATAGTGACATGACAGTGTTGATATCAGCAGAGTATATTTGGCTACAAACTCATAGGCAACATGGCAAAATTGAAAAAAATGATGCAAAAGGGGTAACCAGTGTGCTGAAATGTGACACAAATGAGTACTGCAAAAGCATGACTTGTTAACAAAGTAGATTTTTTTTTCTTTTTGCACACTTTAAGATATAGCAGTTCTCTAACTGGAAGTCATGTATTTTTGTCTTCTTTGGTGCGGAGTAGCAACTACACTACTTTACTTACTGCTGGCACATGCATAGTCACCACAAATAGCTCCTGCCACTTCACTTCATCAATTGCAAACAAAATAATGCAACTTTAACATAAATTTTCGAATAAAAGAAACACTGAACTTATCTTAGTAAAAGGGAATAAATAAATATTACAGTAAAAACTGAATAAGAGCTTGATAGACATGTTGCTCGGCACCATGGCTAGCAGCTACTTTGCAAATCAAATCCAGCACAACAGTTTTGCTAAGGCCTAGTCTCCAGATTGAGAAAGTTTTGTTGGTTGATATGCTTCCATCTAATCAAATTCTCAGTGACCAGAGAATTGGCAGTACTACTTGAATAAGGAGAAAAGTACTGCAATCAGTATGAAGCCATTCTTTTTGCAGATGAGAGAACAGTACCTGTAAAAAACTGTGGCGTTTGCATGTAATACATAACAAAGTATGTTATGTAAAAATGGTAAGCTAACTTGACTGCATTAGGATTTTGTGTTTAATACTTCAGGCTTTAAATGTGATAATATCAGAAGTGGAACATTTCAGTATTTATATCACCAGCTCCAGTGGCTAACCCCATTAAAAAGGAAAAATTATATCATAGTTGGAATTATTACTGTGTAGGTCATGCTCAGACATGATATATAATATTATTGCTCAAGAGTTCTTTTCCTGGGGTAACTAGTTCAGAAATCCTATGGACAGCATGGAGTCTTTTTTTTATCATACGTTTATTATGTTAAATTACTTTAATATGCCACAAATACCAACATTTTATGCCTTTAGTTTATTAAGATTAATTTGGCTTGCAGTTAGTGTGTCCTGAATGTACTAAGTAACGATCCTACCATTTACTGTGGCAGATTAACATAACAAAACAAAGAACATTTCTAAAACTGCTAGAAAAGACTGCACTCAGCCAAACCCCCACACACCTCTATGTATTATTAGAGTCACTGTGGCATCCTCCTCGCTGAAATCTATCCATAAACTGGGGTAGCTGTGGCTCAGGTTGTAGAGTGGGTTGTCTACCAATCGGAAGGTCGGCGGATTGAAATCCGGCTCTTACAATTAGTGTCAAAGTATCTTTGGGCAAGATACTGAATCCCAACTTGCCCCCAATGCATCCATTGAATGTGTGTGAACATTCGATAAAAGTGCTTAGGTATGTGTGTATAACTGGTAGAATGAGACTTATAGTATGAAGTGTTTTGAGTGCTCAAACTGAGTAGAAAGGTAGAAAGTACCAGTCCATAATCTGGTGCAACTATTCAGTTGGCATCTTGGTTTTTAAATCCATTTATCCTTAACACATATTACACTGTTACTACTACCATTACTAACTAAACAAGTTACTACAGAGGCCAATGACGGAAATACATTATTTGCAGACAATTTAGAATCCTGCCACTAGGCCACTTACTAGGTTAAAGTGACGGTGTCATATCACCCCACTACTAATGTCTCTTCACTGGCCCCCTATCACATTCAGGATCCAGTTCAAAATTCTCACCTTCAGCTAGAGACCCAAAAAGTTGAATCTGTTCATCTGGACGTAGCGTTTTTTAGTGGGAGAAACGTTTCGTCACCTCCTGGTAACTTCTTCAGTCTCAGCTGACTGCAGGCTTCCCCAACCTTATAAACAGTACATTGCATAATGACTGAAACCAGCACCACTGACTAACAATGGGCCATGAGGTCAGTTTCATGATCAATAGTATGCAAATTGTCATGACCATTGATCAAAGGCCATGAGTACCATTCACAGAGATTGGGGAATGGCCATTGATCAATGGTCATGACAATTTGCATACTATTGAT
>VUQS01071880.1:0-13627 GCA_015108495.1 Heterochromis multidens
CTGTAATTGATGGAACCATGAATTCTGCTCTCTACCAGAAAATCCTGAAGGAGAATGTCCAGCCATCAGTTCATGTCCTGAAGCTCAAGAGCACTTGGGTTATACAGCAGGACAATGATCAGAAACACACCAGCAAGTCCACCTCTGAATGTCTAAAAAAAAACCCCAAAATGAAACCAAAATGAAGGTTTTGGATGGGCCTAGTCAAATTCTGGACTTAAATCTAATTGAGATGCTTTGACATGACCTTAAACAGGCCGTTCATGCTGTAAAACCCTCCAATGTGGCTGAAACAAAACAATTCTGCAAAGAAGAGTGGGCCGAAATTCCTCCACAGCGATGTGAAAGGCTCATTGCCAGTTATCACAAACACTTGATTGCAGTTCTTGCTGCCAAGGGTGGCACAACCAGTTATTAGGTTTAGGGGCCAATTACTTTTTCACACAGGGCAGGTAGGTTTGGATAACTTTTTTCCCTTAATAAATGAAATCATCATTTAAAAACTGCATTTTGTATTTACTCAGGCCATCTTTGTCTAATATGAAAATTTGTTTGATAATCTGAAACATGAAAGTGTGACAAATATGCAAAAAACTAAGAAATTAGGAAGAGGGCAAATGCTTTTTCACACCACTGTATATGTCTGTATGTACCATATCTCCTCCTTATCGGGTGGGCTAATCTTAATGGAACTTTGCATGTACATCATCACACAAACAGCAATTATTTATGCATATCCATTTATCCATATGTTTTTCAAAAAGTACAACCTCTACTGGGCCTTCTTTTGGACAGAGTCTACATGTGAGGATCACTTCAAATCCCGTGAAAAGGTGGATCCTAGGAATATTAAGTGATCCCCAGTAGGTACTGTAATATTGAGGATAGCATCACCTCTCCTGTTAACAAGAGTCTGTAAACATCTGGGAACTGAGGAGACCAGCTGCTGGACCTTTGAGGGAATGTGGTCCCATTCTTGTCTGATAGAGGATTCTAGCTGCTTAACAGTCCTGGCTCTTCTTTGTCATATTTTTTGTTTCATAATGTGCCCAGTGTTTTAAGTTGGCGATAGGTTTGGACTGCATTCAGGCCAGTTCAACACCCAGACTCTTCTACTATGTGGCCATGCTGTTGTAACAGCTGCTGTATGCAGTTTTGATTGTCTTGCTGAAAAAGACGTCTGAATGGAGCATATGTTGCTCTAAAACCTGTATATACAGTAGCTTTAAGTATTAATGGAGCTTTTTTTCAGATATGCAAGGTGCCAATTCCACAGGTACCGATGCAGCCCCATACTACCAGAGATGCAGGCTTTTGAACTGAGCACTGAAAACAAGCCAGATGGTCCTTCTCCTCTTTAGTCTGGGGGATGCAGTGTCTATGTTATCCAAAAAGAATTTCAAATGTCAATTCATCTGACCTCAGAACAGTTTTCCACTTTGCCTCAGTCCATTTTAAATGAGCTTTGGCCCAGGGAAGACTGCAGTGTTTCCAGATTATGTTTACATATGACTTCGTCTCTGCATGATAGAGCTTTAACCTGCATTTGTGGGTACATTATTCAGAAACTGTTCCACAACTTTTAGATGCAGTGTTTTGCAGTTTGGTGAATCTCTGTCCATATTTCCTTCTGAGAAACACTGCCTCTCTAAGATGCTCTTTTTATACCCAGTCATGTTACTGACCTGTTGCCAGTTAACCCAATTACTTTCAAAATGTTCCTCCAGCTGTTTCTTTTGAGTACCACTCCCTTTTCCAGCCTTTTTGTTGCCACCATTGCAACTATTTTGAGATGTGTTGCTGGCATCAAATTCAAAATGAGCTCATATTTTTCTGTTTAAAGATTTGATATGTTCTCTGTGTTCTACTGTGAATAAAATATGGGATTATGAGATTTGCAAATCATTGCATTCTGTTTTCATTTTTATTTTACACTGCATCAAAACTTCTTCAGAATTGGGTTTGTATAATAATAATGGGAGGCAGAGCCTTCAGCTGTCAGGCGCCTCCCCCGTGAAACCAACTCCCAGTGTGGATTCTACTTTTAAGATTAGGCTTTAAACCTTCCTTTTTGGTAAAGCTTAAAGTAAAGACTAAGACCAACTAAGAGATGGATCAGATGACCATAAGCCATCCCTTAGTTGTTTCCCATGATGCACTGAGCATTTCTTCTCCACTCCTCTCTTTTCACTCCCTATGCATTTATATGGACTGGTATTTTTATAGTGCTTTTCTACTCTACTCATTTCTGACTCATTCATGCATTCATAAAGCAATATATTATATGCCTTTAAGAACTTTCTATCTCTAATGGATGCATATGGGTTCAGTATCTTGCCCAAGGATCCTTTGACATAATGACAGGAGGAGACAGGGATCATACCACCAAACTTCAGAGCCACATTCATTCATTCATTCATTCATCCATCCATCCATCCATCCATCATCTTCCCCTTATCCAGTTCAGGGTTGTGGGGGGCTGGAGCCTATCCCAACGGTCATAGGGCAAGAGGTACACTGCAGATAGGTTGCCAATCTGATGCAGGGCTAACACACAGACAACCATTCACACTGGTTGTGAACTGGTCAACTAAACTGAAGTCAACTAAATCTTATTATCTGATGATTAAATGATAATTTAAACATAGGTGATGCTGTTACACAGAGTGAGTTTTCACTGAAGAGCAGTGTCACTTTTATTTTCCAAGAGTAATTTAAGAAATCTTTATCAAAACAGATCACCCTTTGCTGACCGAGGCAGCAGAGCACATCTGTAAAGTCTGCAGGGAAACTTGATTGCATCTTGTAGCTTCCTGTAACTTCACTGTGGGGAGTATTTTAATGACCTTTACAAGCCCATATTCATGTTTAGTGGAGGAAACAACAAAACACTCAGTGGAGACAAGAACATTTCCCCCAGCCACATTAACTGTGGCTGTGATATCCTTAAATACAGAACAGATCTCTGCTAAATGCAAGGAGAAGCTGCCCTCAGGCAAGCACAGCTACGTAGTTTGGGAAATATTACATGAAGATTATACTAAATTTCTCAGACTGCAAGAGGAAGATCCTGTTACATAAGCATAGAGCCGATTGTCTAATTCATGAAAAGTTTTTTTTAACATCATACTGATGATGATCTTGAGGATAATTATAACCCTCTTGGAAGGAGGAGGGTGTCATTATTAAGCTCATATAACTTTAATTTGGTTATTTGAGTTATTTCAGTCTGACAGCACTATTTTGCTTTTGCAGTCATATGAGGTTTATAAATACAGTTAGTTTTATTACAGTTATGTACATGATAATTAGCAGTCCAAGCAGCATCAGCTGCAGGGACCCTATTGTTTTTCTTCAGGTGTTTATTCTTCTTTGTCTTCTGCCAACACCTTCTGAGTCTGGAGTCTAAACAGTATGGGGTGGTAAGGTGACAGTTTAACAGATGACAGTAGGACCTTAAAACTCTTTAGAGAAAAAAATATAAGCATGTCATCTATATGTGGCACTATAATGAATGACTTTTAATCCATGAGTTGTATGTCATTCAATGAAATGTTTTATATCTACAGACTTCTTAAATGGAGCTCCAACTGCTGATATAGGCCTCAGTCTTGTCTACCTGGTGTCCCACGATCTTCAGTAATTCAGTTACTTAATAGTTGTTTTGCACATTTTTGATTTCGTACATTCTTCTGAAGGAAAACCTTGTATTACTCCCTTTGGGTTGGGGGAGTTCTTGCCCAAAGCCAGAGAGTTTAAAGGTGCAGTCAGACGTTTTTTTGAGTTTATTAAATAGAAAAAAGAATGCTGTACTCATAAATATACACAGATTAGTGTGTAATTACGTCTTCCAACAAATTGATGCGTTCTCATAAACTTAGAATTAATCCATTAAAAATACATAGGAGCGAGCACCAGTTTGTGGAAGCCGCCATGTTGCCCCACCATCTTGAATACAGTGGCCAAGATTGACATCACTGTTCCGCCTAATCGTGTTTTATGTATGTGACTAGAGACTGGCCACATACATAGTATGCCAAAGGCGGAGAAGAAGAGAACTCGAAGGTGTTTGTGTGCCATGGACGGACATTTTATTTTGTATCAGCACCTTCAGACTTAAGATATGAAGGATCATAACTATGGTTTATCATCTGAGAAGGAGTCCCCTTCACCAAAGAAGCAAAAGCGTGAAGCAAAGAGACAATGCAACCAGCAACCTCCAGTCTCCAGATAGCTGACAACAAGCCGGCTAAACAACAACACCTGGTTATAAGCTAATGTTATCCTAACTAATGTTGGGCTTGAGTGTCCTAAAAATCACACTTTCCCTCTGATAAACAGTTTGATCATATTCTCACATCGTATGAGAGTTTATTTGCTAGTGTCCAAGTCCAGCAATGTTAGATCCACTTTAAAGAAAACAACGGACTGACAGCCTACACTCACTACTGATGAACGGCGGCCAGAGTTGTTTTTCCTATAGCGGCTACCATGGCTAGGATTATGCACTTGAATTTGGGGGGGGGTAAGAAAACAGAACTCAGTTGACTGCAATCTGCAATCTACTGACATCTAGTGGTGAGATTTTACACACTGCAAATTTAAGAATCTTAGGATCTTGTTCGCAAGTGATGGGAAGGTGGAGAATGAGACAGACCGACAGACAGGTGCTGCATCAGCAGTAATGCGAGCGTTATAGTGGGCTGTGAAGCTTTCGATTAATCAGTTGATCTACGTTTCAACAAGAGGCAGTAGAAAAGATCGATGTAGCTTCCAGGTCTGAAAAGTTAAGCCAACATAGAAGTGCAGTTAAACCTGTATTTTATTAATGTCCAGCAGGGGGTGACTCCAATGGTTAGAAAAAAGGCTTCCAGCTATATAGACGTTCCTGGGGAAACAGCCCCTTGGCTCATTCTTTGTGACCTCAGTAAACATTTTCCTGATGACCTTATGGCCTCAGTCACTCGTTTCAGGTCATACTGAATAGAACATAAAGTTCAGTTTTGTTGCTTATGTTCATTATAAGAGTCAGAAAGCAGGATTACCCAGTATCGAATTGGCTGGTAACTTGTCACAAGTTGTTAGCCAGTGAGCGTGCTTCTTTCAATTTCACAGTCAGATCCATCCCTCCCTCTGGTTTCAAAACACCAAGATGGTGATGGCTAATAACACTCAGCTCAAGGCTTGATAATGGGACTTCAGTAACCAGCAGGTGACATCATGGTGGCTACTTCCCTCTTTTATACTGTCCATGATTCCAACCCTCACCTATTGTGATGAGCTCTGGGTAGAAAAAGAATGTGGTCATGGATAGCAGTGGCTGAAAAAAAGTTTCCTCTGTAGGGTAACTGGACTCAGCCTCAGAGGTTGAATGAGCAGCTCAGACACCCAGAGGGAGCTTGGACATGAGTGAGTGATTTAACATACAAATTTGGTGTAACACCACAACGAACAGGCGGTGGTAACATTTTTTTAAAGAGGCACTTTTGGCTATTTTCAGATTTCACCTAATTTTGTCTGTACATTGAGTATATTTGGTCCAATGACCAAAGGTTATTAAGTTTGATAGAAATTAGCCAAAGGGTAGCCATGAGATTCATTTTAATGGACTAAAAACACTCTGCAGAACAAATACATGTTTTGATACGACTGTTTTGGGTGCTGAAACTTCAGTCAGAAATAAAAAGGCTGCATGCCTGGAACTGGCATGGGTCTGCCTGGACCCCTTTATAACTGCTTGCTCTAGTTTTCAGGGGGGATTTTGTGTGCAGCTACACCGTCCTCTCACATGCTAGTATATGTTGTAAAGCCAGTTAAAAAGGAAAAGGAGGACTCCTACCATTGTATGTTACTCTGGGTTTAGTTAAACACAAAACTAGATGAAGATCCATCTCATCTGAGGCCACAAACTTGGAGCACACGGGGCACTTGAAGCCTGGAAGAGAGAAACACATCAGCAGTGAATAAAACATGGAAGGTGGTGGTGGAATATGAGAAGAAAAAAAAAGAGTGTGAAACACCATTAAAGTGGCAAACACTGAGCCTTTTCTTCCCTCCTCAGCACCATTTGGTGTTGTGTTGTTGCATTTCATTTCCACTTTGTCCAGTGCTGTGAAAGAGACTGAACACTTTCTTTTTTCTGCACAGATTCAGTTGATAATGTTGCTATAGCCAGTTCTCGACTTAACTGCAAAGAAATCTGAACTACCAGAAGATTTTACTTAATAAAGCATTACCAGACATGTTACTACACTAGATAACTGTTGTGTTATAGCACACAGTGATGGTAGGCCATGTATTATTGGGGGGAGGGTTATAATCTTTCAGCAACAATGTACAGTTTCATATGATTCATTTTCTTCTGTAAGCAGACTGCTAGTTCTCATTATATCCCAGCTCCTACACACGATTCAGTCTGCCCCATATTATTACACAGACATATACACATCACTGACAGACTATTACAAATATTTAAAGGGCATCCTTTCAAAACAGAGTAAAAATATTGAATCCTGGAAGTATCCTGCAAAGTGTTTTGCAGATATTATTTGTTGCGATTGCTTTTCAGTTGCAGTACCAGAACACTGCAGCAAAGTGTCATTTTGTGGATTTATGAGTACTGCCTATCTTTCTCTGAAAACAGAAACAAAGGTTTGATGAGACTGAAGTTTTCTGGCTGGAACACCAAAGCAGTAGGCTGAGAGGAACAAAAATGCTATTTACAGCTCAGGAGAAGAGCACAGTTACTGTAGGTGATAATTCAACAGATAAATGATTTGCAATTACCAGAAATGTATTTCTGTAATAACTCTATTTAATAATAATGTTGATGGAACAAAACAGTAGGAAATCACCTACAGACTAATATTGTGCTGTAGAATATACAGTGCCCTTCAAAAGTATTAGAACAGCAAGACCATTTAACTGTTTCTGCTATGCACTGAAGATTTTTGAGTGTGAGATCAAAAGATCCACATTAGAAAACAGATCCCCTGTTGTGTCATACAAGAGTCTTTAATTATTAAGTAGCCCTAAATATATACTCTCAGTTTAAACTTTGGCTTTCACCTGTGACAACTGTATTTGTAGTTAAGACGGGTAGACCAACATGAAACCCAGCAAACTGTCTATGGGAGAAAAGCCATTCTAAAGCTAAGAAAAGGGGAAAAATTCACAAACAATTTGGCATAGCCAGTACCATAATTTGGAATGTCCTGAAAAAGAAGATCATAGGTTTGTGAAGCAACAGGCATCAAACCCGTTCTCCAAGGAAAACAATACCTGCTGGAAAAATGGTGAGAGCACCAAAGAAAAAGCCCAAGACAACAGTCTATAACTGAAGTCTTGGGCTTGGGCCTTCTACTCCTGCTCTGTTTTCCCTTGTGTGACTGTAGCATTAAAGAGATACCAACTGAAGTTGAACTGAGGACTGGCTGTACTTCTGTCTAATGCCACGTTGTACCACAAGAATCAATGTAATGGTTTTTCATCCATCCAGGCAAGTGATTAAACAGTGGTTTGGCAAAAAGGAAAGCCTCTTGAAGAAATGGGGTTAGGACTTGGGTAAGTTCAAAGCAGCAGCACACATCCAAAAACATTTCAAACATTGTCCCCTGTTCATGAAATTGTTTAAATATATATAAGATGGAATTGCAATACAATGTTGTGGACTTCTGCTTTTCAGTCTCAGTTTCATCAGCTGTTACATCCCTAATTTGGAGACTGGACTAATTCTGCGTTGAGATATTCTTTTTGACTACTATTACAATGTTGAACAGAAAGTGGAGCATTATGGGTTGCAACAAAATCAGTTCATATTGTGACAGCAGTGTTCACACCCAGTTAAACACACAGCCATAGATTCAGTCACTAAATGTATTAATGATTAATCAGAGACAGTTGAAGCAGATAATTATATAAATGATGCTGCATATATCACACTCCCTACATCCAATAATAATCCCTTTGTTTCAACTTCCATCACAATCCTGTTGTCACAATCTTAGTGGAGACAGCAAATTTTACAGTTTCCTGTGACATCGCAGATTTCCTCCTCCACCATCCATCAGCAGTTCTGCAACAGGGGGCAGAGTGTGACATATCACAGCCAGGTGACAGAGTATAAAAGTATGTGTGTGCACGCATGTGTGTGTTTGGAGTTTCCTACAATGCTAAAATCTCTCCACTGATAGAATAAATGGATTACGGCGGTCAAAAACACTGCTTGACTGACCTATTTAAGCGATTCACAAGACATGCACACACATGCAGGATGCCATCTTCCAAGATCTCCCGGCCATCTGCTGACAATTAGGCATGTACAGTCTAGGTGTGTTTATCTGAAATAGAGAAATGCGGATGGATTCCAGCTCTGCACGGCTCCACCACTCATTCTGAAAAATGCTAAAAGCCAGAACTGAGCCCTCCCTGTGAGGCTGTGATGACTCATCCACCAAACTGTATGGGGTGCTCTCTCCACTACATCAAATTGCTGCACATGTCTCCATGCGTGTCTTTCTGAGGTCATACCTGCTGTTGGTCGAATTAAAACTCTGGCCTCTCAAACAATATGTCTCCTAATATCAGTCACACAGGCTGGAATAATGACATGAGTGTTATTTCTAACCACCAGTCCAATGTGCATCTTTTACTTTCCTGTAGCAAAGTGCTGCAGTCAACAAAGTCACATGATGTGAAACATCTGCTTCCTCTAAGCAGGAAGTTCAAATTTTGCAATTCCCCAAAACAACACTGAAGAGAGGTGGAAAATGTTAAGGTGGAAAGGCAATGAGAAATTATTTAAGAAGCGTACTTTCCTTTTAAACAAATTAGTCACCAGGAACATCCCTAGTGAAGACATTAAAAATCATCATCATTCTGACAATAACACGGAGATAAAACAGTTCTGACAAAAAGAGAGAAACTTTCTTTCTCCCTGCTGCCGCTTTCACTGGGAGAACAAAAGAAGAAGAGCCACAGCACAACACTGCTGTCATAAGGATACCCGTAAATGTTAGTTTGCGTGGCTTTGCTTTCACTATCATATCATATGTGCGTCTGTTTGAGGAAACTGACTGCTTTCTCCTATGAAACCTTCAAAGCCTTCAGGTACTTTTCCACTTCAGTTCAGATAAGACTGGATGGCTTTGATCTTGAAAAAAAAAAAACCCCACTGTGAAATATTTTAAAGTGGACCCATTATACTTTACCTTATGTTTGTCGTTTTTCCAGAGGTGGATGTTCATATTAAACATGCCAAAGTTTTAAATAATAAAGTCAGCATACAAGTAATCCCTATGAGCCAAAAGCTCAGGATTTAGACTGTTTTTTCTACTCTTGGCTCTCTATGATGTCACTGAGAGAGGAGACCATTACTATGGCCACACGACTCTGACTGTAAGACACCGGCATATCTCCTCTTATTAAGTATGTTATTAAGTACTGTGTTAAATTAATCAGCTGCATTCCTCACTGTGAGGAAGACGCTTTACATGTCACGCAACATCAGGCTTGACTGAAACATTGCTTATATAACTTTGTTTAAAAAATGTAATACATAAATACATCCAAGATTATGCATTTCTGAATTTGTATTTACTAGTAAAATAATAAAAAAACAGTAGGACCAAGATGAATAAAAAAAAGTGCTTTTACCTTATTGACTTAATTTATTTGCACTCATGTTATTTCAGCTCAGTGTGAGTCTATCATTTACAGTCACAGTAGTTTCTCCTTTACCTGCCTCACTGCGAGTGAACATCCTCACATATGTGAAGCAGAGCTCACAGGAGACAGGTGAAGTCAAATAACATTAATTGAGTTGACGACAAAATGTTATGTTACACTAAGTGCAATAAAAGCTTCCCCACACGAGTTCCACTAAACATACAAAGAGTGAAAGCAAGACAGAGAAAGAAGCTGAAAGGAAAAGGATTGCCAAAGCTTTGCAGTTGTGTCATCTTACTTGACCACAGTTTGCAGTTCAGTCACAAACATCCACAAACATATAAAGAAAAGCTGACCCTTTGCTATTAGCTTCCTTCCCACTAACAACTCCTGCATTGCTGCAGACAAACAGTATACAGCATGAGCTCCTCAGTTCATTCTCTGTCTGAAACAAGTAGTTTTGGCTCCCTTCACACTCACTTTAAGCCAACTTTCTTTTGGCTGCCCTTCTCAAATACTTTCGACAACAAAACTGCTGATCTTAGCTCAATTATGCAAATTATGACCATTATTAGACTCAGTAAGGAGGATATCCTCATTGGCTAATGACTTCACAATCACAAGTCATAAGCCAATGTGTGCTTTTTTTACACAACACTTCATGTGTACGTATTCCCACAAATCGTACTGAGGTCCAACACTGCTGTGGATACATTTACAGAAAGCACATGGAAAAAGCCATTGCTGACATCTAGGAAAGCTTTAAGCTGCCAATTTGTATCATGTTTGATGTGTCGGTTGAAACTTTTATATGCATAATGTTGTTTGATTATACTTTCTTCCTCAACCTTCTCGTTCTTTAACATTTGATGGCATCTGTTTGCTAGTCTGTTATTGATAGAAACAGAGGAGGAAGCAATTGGGTAGGGGGAAGAGAGACCCAATAGCCATAACAGCAATACTCAGTAAAACAAAAGCAAATGTCCTGTCACACTCTCGATGACAAAAGGCCAAAAGACTCATCAGCAAGACCACAGATGTTTATATCTGTCTGTCTGACTGCATTTGTTTATGCACAGCTCTCTTAAGGTCCTGCCACAGGATTTCAATTGGGTTGAGGTCTGGACTTTGACTGAGCCATTGTAACACCTTAATACCCTGATTATGGATCACTGTCCCGCTGCCTAACCCAGTTTGGCCAAGCTTCAGCTGTTGGACAGATGGCCTCACATCTAACTCATGAATATGGTATACAGAGGAGTTGATGGTCAACTTAATGACTACAAGTTGCCCAGGTCCTGTGGCTGCAAAAACAACCCAAATCATTACCCCTCCACCACCATCTTTTACAGCTGGTGTGAGGTGTTTGTGCTGATATGCTGTTTGGTTATCTCTAAACATGGCACTGTGCATTACAACCAAACATCTTCACATATATATATTACATAGACACATTTGTAAAGACATTTGGTCAATAAATACAGATGTATGTGGTTTCCAATGACTTAAGCTCATGTAAACTCAAGCATACAACACAGCAATGGTCCTGGAGGTTAATCTGTGAAGATAGCAACAGATTTCTTCAAACATCCAGATTTTTCCAAGCTGAAGTGTTTGAAATTGATCTGGTTAATAAAGTGTTAGCTTTGACTTTTAAATGTAGTGGCTCTGGGCCAGTCAGTGTGGTTTTGAAAATGCCATAGACATCTGATTAGTCAAGTCTGAAATGTCGTGCCTTATAGATGAATAACTGAAGACATTAAAAAAGTGAGTTAATGCAAACTGATACTAATAAACAGTCCTGGAAAAAAACAAAATCAAACTTTGGAGGTCACAGAAACGACAAAACACTGGATGAATTAATTATAAAAATATAAGACTCCAATATATTCCTGTAACAATACAGCATGGTACTTCTTGGCAGTGTTAATATAAAAATGTGAAACTGGGGTCATGACAATTATAGTGTCCTTTCTTAGAGCCCCACATCTAAGTTGCTCACAGTGGAAAGTCAGCCTCCCAAAAGACTAAAGGAACACTGACTTCAGCACTGAAAGAATAAGATGTTGGACAGTGATGTGATGAACAAGATCAGAGTTTGCCACAGGGAGGCTGGGGCTCTTTTTCTAATTCAACTACTGATGGCCTTTAGAGCTAAATCATTTGTATCATGTTTGATACCTCAGATGCTGATGAGGCAGAAACAAGTCTAAGCATAATTTTTGATCCATTCACACTGCCCGACAGCAGGTTGGATCTGTACGGAAAGTTCATGCACCCACAAGTTTAGCGCACATCTGTGTCGGCTATTTTTCTCAACTTTTGAAAACTGATGAGTCAAAACTGAAACTCACTCCACGAAGTGATTGCAACTTAGCATTAAACATAAAGTAGACCTGAAACTGATGAGATTTTCAATAGTTTTGCAGGTAACTGGTCATAAACCACTGTCATATGTAAATAGTTACAACTGTGGATACTTGTAGCAAACATGGCCAAAGCTCAGGTTTCAGACTGCTTTAAACACTCAGGTTGACAGCTTTTTTACTCTGGATGATGTCACTGAAAGTGGCTATCCCTAATATGGTCATCTCAGTCACATGGGCCTGGCATAGACGGTATAAAAAGATGGACGTAGCCACCATGTTGCCAACTGGCTACACCTTGGTGTTCTGTGAATCCAGATGTGAGGACATTGCACACTCACTGGCAAACAACTCGTGACTGAAAAGCTGTTAGCCAATGAGCATATCCTCCTTTCTGACTCCAATAATGATCATAATTTGCAAAACTGACCTAATTTTTTTTTTAATAAAATATAGTGTGAAACTAGAGATTGAGCCCAAACTGTAGAGATGACAGTGGACTTCAGGAGGAGCCCCTCTCCGTTGTCCCCCCTCACCTTTCTCAATAGCATTGTGTCTGCTGTGGAAACCTTCAGGTTTCTGGGATCCACAATCTCCCAGGATCTAAAATGGTCACCCAATATAGACACTATCATCAAAAAGGCCCAGCAGAGGATGTACTTCCTGCACCAGCTCAGGAAGTTCAACCTGCCTCAGGAGCTGTTCCTAATTTCTTAGTTTTTTTGCTTATTTGTCACACTTACATGTTTCAGATCATCACACAAATTTTCATATTAGACAAAGATAACCTGAGTAAATACAAAATGCAGTTTTTAAAATGATGATTTCATTTATTAAGGGAAAAAAAGTTATCAAAACCTACCTGGCCTTGTGTGAAAAAGTAATTGCCCCCCTTGTTAAATCATCAATTAACTGTGATTAACCACATTTTCAGTTTCACTAGCCACACCCAGGCCTGATTACTGCCAGACCTGCTGAATCAAGAAATCACTTAAACAGAACCTGTCTGACAAAGTGAAGTAGGCTAAAAGATCTCAAAAAGCAACACATCATGTCACGACAAAAACAAAGTAATTGACATCTATCAGTCTGGAAAGGGTTACAAAGTCATTTCTAAGGCTCTAGGGAATGTATAGAAAGAATCTACAATGCAGTGAAAAAGTATTTGCTCCCTTCTTGGGCTTTGGGACTCCAGTGAACCACAGTGAGAGCCATTATCCACAACTGGAGAAAACTTGGAACAGTGGGGAACCTTCCGAGAAGCGGCCAGCCTACCAAAATTACTCCAAGAGCGCATCAATGACTCATCCAGGAGGTCACAAAAGAACCCAGAACAGCATTTGAAGAACTGCAGGCCTCACTTGTCTCAGTTAAGGTCAGAGTTCATGATTCAACAATAAGAAAGAGACTAGCCAAAAACAGCATCCATGGGAGAGTTCCAAGGAGAAAACCACTGCTGACCAAAAAGAACACAAAGGCTCATCTCACATTTGCCAAAAAACATCTTGATGATCCCAAGACTTTTGGGAAAATATTCTGTGGACTGACGAGACAAAAGCTGAACTTTTTGGAAGGTTTGAGTCCTGTTACATCTA
>VUQS01071883.1:0-17035 GCA_015108495.1 Heterochromis multidens
GTGTCATCTGGCTTCGTGGATAGATAAAGCTGGGTATCATCTGCATAGCAATGAAAATGTATGCTATGCCTTCTAATGATACTGCCTAAGGGAAGCATGTATAATGTAAACAGAATTGGTCCCAGCACAGAACCCTGTGGAACTCCATAATTAACCTTAGTGTGTGAAGAAGACTCCCCATTTACATGAACAAATTGGAGTCTGTTAGATAGATATGATTCAAACCACTGCAGCGCAGTACCTTTAATACCTATGACATGCTCTAATCTCTGTAATAGAATGTTATGATCAACAGTATCGAACGCTGCACTGAGGTGCAGTGAATGATTTCACCTAGCAACAGCCAGCAGCCTCCAGGAACCACTGCCAGCCTGTCAGGGAATACACGTTTTTCCCTCACGACCGGTGTTTCTATCATCTCCAATGTGGCAAACAACCCTCAAGTAATGTGTGCATGATCTCACACACTAAACCTCTATAACCCACATCACACCCATATAGAAGTTTCTTACACTCAGCTGATAAGTTTTCTGTGCTCAATGGACATTTCCCTCACTTTACTTTATGTTTTGTTCCTGGATCAGTGCAGCTCAGCTGCACTTCTGCTTGGTACATTCAGTTAAGGCACTTTAAGTAATTAGGCCTTTTTCACAGGTGATTTTATTACTTAGTAAGTAATGAAACAAATTTAGCTACTGCAGGTACTGGGTATTATGCATGTGGACTCACACATACACCATTGTTGGACTTACTGGGAGACAGTAATCTTAGTGCCTTTGCTACTATGACAAATAAAAATGTCTTGTTGTTTAAAAGGTTTACTCTTCACCCTGTGCAACCTGAGCAGAAGTCTGATGAGCCAAGAAAAGTATCTCCTATTACTTGTATATAAATGATGGACATTACTATATATCTTGGTTTGTGGACCCATGTTGAAGTCTTGACTTTTGATTTTGGACACTGCATCTTGGTATTTTAACCAGATTTCACAAGAAAGTGGTGGATCACTGAACACTGTACTCTCATATCGTTGCCAATTAACAATCACAGTTATTATCATACAATGATTTACAAAATGAAGATCATGCTGCATTAAAGAAAACTTGCAGTTGAAACTATTAACCTATGAGGAAAGTGTTTACTAAAGCCATAAAACCAGTAAGAAGTAGGGTCATTTTCTCATAGACTTCTATACAGTCAGATCAGAGAAGTTGTCCCCTAGTGGCCATTAGAAAGAATGCAGGCTCTGCATATACTCTGTGGGTTGTACGGAGACTTTAAATAACCCATGCCTACACCCAGGTATAAAGTAGTTGTAGGTTATTGTAACAGTGTTTAATTAGTGTGTTATTTACATGTTTGGTTTTTTACAACTGTAACACATTTTTATTAAATCTTGGTATTAGACCTGGCTCAGCTATGTATGAATCACAAAATTTAAACCACCTTAAATGGAAAATCTGTTTGTAAAACTGCATTCCATTCACATCAGATTTACACTGATTAAATGGATCTCCATCAAAACAAGTGATATCAATTCTTTGTGCCACTTCTCGTAACTGCTCTACAGTAAATACAAAAGCCAGACTCACATAGAGTATGACACACAGAGTGACTCACTTTAACTTAGCCCTTGCACACGCACAAAACCACTGTCTGAGTTGTGATGTTTTTCTGACTACAAACACACAACACTTGTGAGCATTTTCACAGTGTTTTTTGTTAGGTTAGTTAGCAGTGGTTTGTCATGCGCTACCAGCTGCTACATAACAGGTGGATGTGCCCAACACTGTGCAAATGGAGCTGAAACTCAAAACAGTTACTGTAGGTGCATATGTGTGTCTGTTGTTAAACGCTGCATGTATTTCTGTGTGCGCGTGTGTGTTATGTGTGTTATGTGAGATGATGATGATGTTGCTTGTGCGCCGTCATCAGAGCCAGATGGAGTTCTACTGAATGGCCTTGTATGGACATGGGACTGTGGGCTAGATTTCCTTTTCTCTGCTTTTTTTTTTTCCTTCTGCTGTGTCACCCCCACCTCTTAGCCCTTGCACTCACCAGTGTTTGTGAACAATGGAAACAATGTCTTTGTGCTTAGGCTGAAATCTTGTTGTTGAGAATGCCACTGTTTGGGTTATTTTAAGATGTATGTTGCTTCTGTGTCTTCATTTATGTATATGTCCAACACCTGACAGACTGCTCCTTACCTGAGAGGTCAGTTGAGGGATCAGAGAGGTCATAGTGCCCAAGGTGGCCGAGAGGAAACCATGCACAAACTAATTAAAGTGACTCTCTCTCCCACTTTCTGTGTGTCTTTCTCCCTTTTTTGTTTTTTTTTAATGTAGAAGTGAATAAAAGGTTTTGGTGGAATTGACAGCACAGGGGAAATGGCTGTGCGTGTGTGTGTGGCTGTGTGCGTGCAGGAAAAGAGAAAGAGCAGCTCCCTGCTGGCAATTAGCACAATTAGCGTTGGGATTCAGACCTTGTTAGGTTTTAACTGCTGCTCAGGTGGAAGATCACATCAGGTAATCAACCATGATAATCAGCCAGGATCTGGAGTGTGCATGTATTTGTGTGTCTGTGTACATGTGCATGTGTGTATGTTCGATGGAGTGGAGGGTCAGCTGAGTGACATGACAAGTGAGTCTTTAAGCAAATGAGAAAGTAAGAAAACAAAGTGGAAAGCCTTTTTCTCCTCACGGCAGGCAGAGCCTTCCTTCCTCTCTGCCCGGTGTGTTTCCCTTTTATTCTTTTTTCTCGGTGTGTATCGATGGAGAACGGCATTTTAACAAGTTTTTATGAAAATCTCCTGGTGCATCCAGAACCTCAGTAATGAGGTGCAGATGATGTTTTTGGTTGAGCGGCAGCTCTGCTGTTGCTCCACTTGTCTCGTTATGGAGAATCAAACTGGGACTTAAGTTCATTTGTTCTCACCGGCACTGAGAACCAGTAATCTCATGTTAACATGATTAAGGTGATACAGCCAACTGCCACTACTCACAGTCACATTAATACACTGCTCTGACCAGAATCACTTGGTCAGATACTAGAATAAGTGTTCAAGGTCAGATGTTCAGATGCGACAACACTAGCAGGCGTTCGCAGTTAAAGGAAGCAACTACATCCAAAGTCATCCTGGGCATTATGGTTGAAATTAAATGCAGAATATTTGTCATGTATTGATATAAATCACATTAACGCTTATCCTACTAATAATTCAAGATTTGTCTCTATGCCTGTTCATGTGTTCATCATGTATCTCAACAGCTGTTCATAGAATTTGCTTGCAAGTTTGGCATGAGTGTTGCAGGGTAGCAGAGTAACTGCAGTTCTTATATCTTGGCTAAAAGTTGTTGTTTGTTACCAGGGCTTCCCTTAAAGTGACTGCTGCAACCCACAATCTGCCTTCACAGATACATTTTGAACAATCATATCCATACATTCAGTGAACATATCCTTAACAGCTTTCCTATTTTCAGATAGTACCTCTGTGATTTCCTACAGATAGACTCATAGTCATGACAATCAGGAAGAATTTGTAACTGATTTTTCAAAAGGATGCATATTTGGTGTCTGTAGCACACCCACAGCCATAAGGCTTTACAATTCTTATACAAATAGCAGATCAGCTATGTCAGACATGTGAATTTCCCTTTGGGATCAATAAAGTTCTTCTTCTTCTTCTTCTTCTTCTTCTTCTTCTTCTTCTTATATTTGGTCTACACAAAGCAGGGATGCATCACCATGGCAACCAGAAAAACAGAGCTTTGAAAGAAGTAGAAACTGTTGTATTTTAAACTCAGCCATGATATTTTTCTAAACCTAACCCAGTAGTTCCTCTAATCTTAACCAAGTTGTTTTTAGTGCCTAAGCCTAACCAAGTAATGTATTTTGATCTAATAATGCATTTTTAAAAAAGTGTCAAAATCTGTGACAGGTACAATACTGTCCAAAAGTCTTGAGTTATCATTCATTTCTTTATATTTTGCTAGGAAAATGGGAAATAGGTGCAGTGATTTATTGAAATGGAAAAACATACATGGAAATACAGTATTAAAGGCAAAAACAGAGTTTGTACAATTCTAACAAGCTTGAAAGTCAATATTTGGTATGACCACCTTTATTTTTCATCACAGCCTGAACTCCCTTAGGCAACTTTCTTGTAATTTCTTTAAACGGTCTGACTGATAGTGTTTTATTGTGTGTTTTTCTATCCAGGTATGCTTTTACTGCATTGGCAGTATTTTTGGGATCGCTGTCATGCTAAAAAATGAAGCTGCTGCCAATCCACTGTGCAATACCATCTTTCCATATAGTATTGGACGGTGGATCAAAATCTGAGTTCATAATTCCATCAATTTTGACAAGCTCCCCAACACCACTGGCTGAAATGCAGCCCGAAACCATGACAGAGCCTCCACTGTGTTTTACAGATGGCTGTAGACACTCACTGTTGTCTCTCTCTCTCTTGACCTTCTCTGTGCTCCTTAGAGGGCAACTCCTCTGAAGTCAGATTGTATAATAGTGTACAAGCAAGCAACTGATGACTCACTTGATTTATGACCTCAGGAAACACTTTTCCAATGAATTTATGGTCTGAATTGCTGGTTTCAAGTCTTAATGTATACAACAGGATGTAAAGTTTTGAAAATTTTGGTCAATTTAGAGTAAAACAAAGATGTGACTGCTAAACCTCAGGATTGAAAACAGTAATTCACAAAGTATTGTTTGCATGTCACATTGCCTATAGAGTCTATCATTAAAATATGGTCTTTAACAGCAAAACTACCACATCTTAGAAAGCTCTATTTTCAGGTCATGATTTTATCAGACATTTTATTATTTAAGATAATCCTCGATAATCCTCGACCCTATGTTTATCAGTGATGAGAATGAATGATAACACACCTCTTGGCTACAGGAGGGCGCCTGCGAGCCATATCTATGAGAGTGATAACAACTGATAGCGGCCATTTACTGGGCACGTGCACAGTTGTCTAATTTTGTATTTTGTATTCCAGAATCTTCTCATTCTCTCATTTCCTTGATTCCTCTCCTTGTTTCATCTTCCTCTGCTCTCCAGTTGGCCGTTCCTCTGTCTTTCTCCTCCCTGCTCCTCTGTTCTCCTTGTATACTCTCCATCCTCTCTCATCTTCCTCTCCACTAAGCTGAGTCGTAAACTGCTACAGCTGATCCTCGCAGCCACTCAATCATTTCACTGTTATAGTTCTGCAGCTGTGTGGGAGGCGAGCCGAGAAAGAGACTGTGTGCGAATGTGTTGTGCATTGTGACACAGAAACATTGTATGAGGCGATTCTGTGAGAGAAAACAAAGTGTGTTTAAATTCAGCATCCAGACAGTGTGCAATTAAATCAGTGCAGCCTATAGCACTGATCTTTCTAGTAAATATGAACCATTTTTAGGGTGTGAACAATGAAGAAGCCTGCTGGGATTATCACCTGCCTTACACTGTAGCACAGGTTACGTGCTACATTAAACTTCAGACAATTTTGGGAGAATTGGGTCCTGATATAATCCAAAGTTTGACCTCTCTCATATGTAGCACTTAGTCAGAAACAGTCCACTTCAGACATGTTTGAGCTGCCTGGCAGGAGGCGGCCCACATGATGACCACTTGCTAGTGATAAATTCATTGGAATATTATGCAGACTTTGTACAAGGGAGCTGGCATGTTAAAGACCACCTAATGTCTGATACAAAAGCTGTCAAAATTGGCCAAACATCACAATTGATTATTCATTCAGAAAAACCCACAAAGAATCAAAACATTTGAATATGCATCATGCCACCCCTCCACTTCTGAACATTGGGGAGTTTGGGATTTTTAAAATGCATTTCTTAGCACAAATTAGAACCTTAAAATAGTTAATGTATGTATGCTCAGTGTTAACTGTTATCCACATACGGAAAACAAAAACAGTCTGAAATAGTCAGTACAACTAAAGAATGTTCAAATTAAGGGAAAAAATAAGCACCAGACAAATGAATGAGCACCATTAACCTTTAGTTGCTCAGCTGATATCTATTCAGTTCAGGGGCATCCACACAGGACATGACTGGCAGCAATGTCGCAACCAGAAACCAGAGAAAGTCAATGGCATTCAGCGGCTTCAGGAGATGATAGGCAAAACAACCACTGGTAACCGGTTTTAAAGGTACAGTATTATTTAATCAAAAAACAGAATATTGTACTCATTAATATACATTGATTAGTGTTTAACTGTGTCTACCAACAAATTGATGCATTCTCATAAACTTAGAATTAATCCATTAAAAATACATAGCAGCGGACACAGGTTTGTGGAAGCTGCCATGTTGCCCCGTAATCTTGAATATAGTGGTCAAGATGGACATCACTGTTCCACCTAATCATGTTTTATGTATGTAGCTAGAGACCAGCCACATACAGTACGTAGTACGCCAAAGGCAGATGAGAAGAGAACTAGTAGGCATTCGCACGCTGTGGAGGCAAATTTGAATTTGTGCCTGCACCTTCACCTAAGAAGTGAAAATGTAAAGGAAAGAGATCGACATCTGGATAAAACCTCATTCTCTTCCTCCTCACTTCAAGCCTCATCTCCTGAACTGAAGTCAGAGCTCTAACACATGAAAACCTGCATAAACATGCTTATTTATTCCCGATATTGTCACAATTACTTATTGTCAGAAGGTCAGACATGCAACCCTCCCGTCTCCAGACAGCTAACAACAAGCCAGCTAAACAACAACAACAGCTGGTTATATGCTAACATTATGCCAGCTAATGCTGGGCTCGAGTGTCCTAAAAATCTCACTTTCCCTCTGATAAACAGTTTGATTACATTCTCACATCATATGAGAGTTTATTTAGTGTCCAAGCCCAACAATGTTAGATCCACTTCAAAGAAAGTGTCACTAATGAAACTAAAAGTTCAGGATATCCTCAACAACTCACCTCGGTATCACTGTCATTGGACAGAAGTGAGACTCACTGAGCTATCGACTCGTATCAGACTCCTTTCACAAACTTTTACAGCCTCCTCCAGAGTAAACACATTGGACATATTGACAGCTGAGGTTAACCACGGATTGACAGCCTATAGTTACTACAGATGAACAGCTGCCAGAGTTGTTTGTCCTACAGCAGCCACGATAGATAGGATTATGCACTTGAACTGGGAGGGGTAAGAAAACAGAATTCAGTTGATCACAATCTGCGATCTACTGACATCTAGTGGTGAGATTTTACACACTGTACCTTTAACTTTTATCAGCTTCAAGAAAAGCGACTGAAGTGACTACCAGTGAGATCAAAAGACACCAGTGACTGACATACAACAGAGTGGTAAAGACATTAGAGAGTTACCTAGGCAACTGGAGCTGGAATATGGGCTAGTGACCAATGGTCTACAAAGAATTGCCTGACGACCAAACCGCTTCCTGTGCAGACGCCACTTTAGGCTCACTAATTATGGTCAGCTAAAGCAGTCACCACTCCCTCTTTCTCTCTCCCCTCACACAGACAGCAGTATGTCTGAGGTTTGAAGCAGTGAGAGCTTCACCTCAGCCTTTGCCACGTAGATGTTCTGACTTTGACTAACACAGTATGTGGTATTGAACAGTGCTCTAATAAACCCACAGCCTGCTGCGCCTAACGACTTTTCTGGCGGAAATCCAGCTTCGTATTCTGTGTGCTTGGAAGATAAAGAGTGGCGGCGGTAGCGCTGATTTTTTATAGTTTTCCATAAAAGTTGTGAATCTAACTTTAGCATACTTACATGGCATCGGTCAGAAGAAAAAATATTTTGTTTGTTTGATTTGTCCTAAACAGAAATAACTAATGCTTTTGGCACAAGTCACTGACTTTTGGTCTCACTGTGCTCAAATCAACCTGCTCTTTGGGTAAAAATGGTGATATATATCTTTTTCCTGCACATGAACGCTGAGGTTTCATAGCACATACAGAACCTTTTCTTTCATTCAAATTAAAGTACACAAAAGCACACAAATAGCAGTCGTTCTCTATTTTTTCACTGATGGCACAACATCTGTTTGCAGAATCATGTCTCTCCAAACAGCCATTTTTAATCAATTACTGGTCTAACCATGGCTCTTGAACAAAGTGGAAAACAATCTGAAAGTACTTTGAGTTCCTGATTTGAATCAGGTGAATTAGAAACCCCACAGCCTCCCATGCTGCTGCTGCTGCTGTGGGAGAGAGATGCAGAGAAAGTGTGTAAATCCGAGAGAGAGCGAGAGCTGTGTGTGAAAGAAAATAGATGGGGGTGTGCAGACTGTGAAAGGAAATTAGGGATTATTTACAGCATTTGTGTGAAGGCAAAGAAAAGAGAGGGAGAGGCAGAGACAAACACAGTGTAAGACACACACACGCTGCACAGTGTAAAGCACGCTAACACATTAAAAGGTGATAAGTGTGTGTGAAGTACAGATGAGTGAGAACAGGAGGAGGGAGGGGGGAACACCTGAGCAGAGACAGGAAGTGATCGTGTGAAATAACTCAGAAATGCTGATAAGTGTGTGTGAATTACAGAAGGATGGAGCAGAATACACACAAACGCAAGCACACACACACACACACACACACACACACACACTCTTGAATGTTGATGCAGGCTGCGTTGCCCGCGGGGCTGCGATTGCTCTGTTTGCATAATGCGTCATTCTCAGCCATCATCGCTGCGATCTGCTCGCTTGTTTAGCTCCAGCGTGAGTCTGATTTCTTTTCCCCCAGACTCTGATCCACCACGTCAGCGCTGATGTACAGATGAGAAACTTTGATCAGCATGACATGTTTGTCACTTTGACTCAAGGTTTGCTGAGTGTGTTTATTCTTTTTAGCAACACAGAGAAGATGATTTGATGGTATAAAAATGCTCATGACTTCAGCACTTTGACCATCGCATGTCTGCACTCAGTACTTCACCAAAAAACAAAAACACTGGTTGCAAACATTTGTAATACAATAAGCTTATGTTCATTTGAATTTTATCAGCATAATACGAAAACACTTATATGCACAAAGATAAAGCAATGTTTTTTTAGCTATGTCTGAAAAAGGTGTAAAGATTGAGACAAACACTGCAATTAATTATGACTGCAACTCCTACAGTAAGTTCTTTTGTGCTTTATTTTGCAGCACTTTTTAGGTGTTTAATGTTTCTGGACTATGATATGATTTACTCCCCCAGAAGAAATGCACTCCTAATGAGCTGGACACATTTCCCAGTGTCTCTAAAGCAGAAACAGACCAGTTAAAGTAATTCTGACTGCCCCTGATGGGGATGCATGCGTGTGATTCGCAGACTGCATATAAAAGATGGATGTAGCCACCATAACGTCAGCCCTTTGCTCTGCCAAACCTCCTTTTTGAAGCCACTCACTTGGCATTTTGACTGGCTTCCTAAGTTTTTAAAACTAGATATGATGAGCGAGGGGTCAATCTGACTGAGAGACACTACACACTCATATAGTAGCGACTTGTCAATCACAAGCTAGGCCTGCCCTAAAGCATACCCTGCTTTATCCTCCTTTTGGACTAATGACAACCATAAAGCACAAGTTGAACATCATGTTGTATCAAGTATGGTTTAAAACTTGTGATTGAGACCATAAACTCATCAGGAAAGTATTTACTGAGTTCCTAAATCAAGTGAGAACTTATGCATCGGATATGATTTAAGAAAAGATTGTGGTTTAGGTTAAAAAACACCTTTTATAACAGTAACCCCAGGGAGACCTGCTGCTTTATCGAGGCAGCCTCCTCCTCTTCTCTCACTTGGGTAAATCTTGAAAGAGGCCACACAGAATTTCCAGCAGTGCAGAAGTGTCAGAGAGGACTCCTGTTGTACACTACAGGGGGAAAAGAACTTTGGACAAAAAAAAATGACCTTTGACTTCTTAGCTTGTGTACACTACAACACCCTCAGCTCAACATGAATGATCTTCTGTCAGTTTAGCCAGGTATACCTTGCTAGTACGAGGTTTGCCCCCCTTTTACTTTCAGAGCTGCCTTAATTCTTCATGGCATAGATTCAACAAGCTGCTGGAAACATTCCTCTGAGATTTTGCTCCATATTGACATGATAGCATCACACAGTTGCTGCAGATTTGTCGTCTGCACATCCATGATGTGACATCCCAAAGGTGCTCTATTGGATTGAGATCTGGTGACTGTGGAGGCCATCTGAGTACAGTGAACTCATTGTCATGTTCAAGAAGCCAGTTTGAGATGATCTGAGCTTTGTGGCATGGAGAGTTATCCTGCTGGAAGCAGTCATCAGAAGGTGGGTACACTGTGGCCATAAAAGAGTGGACATGGTCAACAACACTCAGGTAGGCTGTGGTGTTTAAACGATGCTCAGTTGGTAGTAAGGGAATGGACTGATTCTTATATAGGGGTCCAAAATATGCCAAGCAAATACCCCCACACCATTATACCACCAGCCTAAACCAGGATGGATTCATGCTTTCATGTTGCTTACGTCAAATTCTGACCCTACCATCTGAATGTTGAGGCAGAAATTGAGACTTATCAGACCAGGCAGAATTTTTCCAATCTTCTATTGTCCAATTTTAGCCGACAGGGGTGGTCTTCTGCTGCTGTGGTCCATCTGTCTCAAGGTTTGGCATATTATTCATTCAGAATGACCTTTCTTCCCTGTTCAGATGCTCGGTTTGAACTTCAACTGGATGTCTTGACCATGCCCACATACCTAAATGCATTGAGTTTCTGCCATGTCTGTATGAATGTATGTTGTGTAGCTGACTGACTCAGTTGTTAGCGTTTTTGCTCCTCTCTGACTGTCAAAGATGTGAGTCTGCTCTGTTTGAGTGTCTTTAAGCGTCATGTCTTGTCAGTGTTTCAGTTAGTGATTAATTTGTGTTCCCACCTTAATCCATTGAGTCTCTAAACCAGATACAACCAGATAAGGATTCTAAAAATTCCTGGAAAATGATCTGCAAATGGTCACCCAGTGTGGTCTTCTGCTGATGTAGCCCATCTGCCTCAAGGTTTCACATGTTGTGTGCTCAGAAATGCTCTTCTGCATTCCTTAGTTGTAATTAGTTAATGTCACAACCAAGGTATGCAGAAGAACATTTACATTTGAGTTAATGTTGCCTTCCTATCAGCTTGAAGTGGTCTGGCCATTCATCCTCTGACAACAAGGCATTTTCACCCAGAGGGCCGCCATTTACTCAATATTTTCTCTTTTTCTGACCATTCTCTGTAAACTCTAGAGATGGTTGTGTGGGAAAATCCCAGCAGATCAGCAGTTTCTGAAATACTCAGACCAACAACCATACCACATTCAAAGTCAATTAAATCACCTTTCTTCCTCATTCTGATGCTCAGTTTGAACTTCAGCTGGTCGTCTTGACCATGTCTACATAACTAAATGCTTTGAGTTGCTGTGATTGGCTGATTAGATATTTGTGTTAACAAGCAGTTGAACAGGTGTACATAACAAAGTGGCCGGTGAATGTACGTACATACTGTGTAGGTAGTTGGTAGTTGAGCACATCTTCAAATAAACACTGGTAATTAACATGTTCAAATTCATTCGACTTGAAAGTTGTGATTAAAATGTAATCTGTAAAAAATGTTTTGTTAATTCAGACTGTCAGAAATTCATTAAAAAGTAACGGGCAACTTCAGTTAGTTTCAGTTTAGACAGATATTACAGTATTTCTTTAAAAAAAGACCCACTCCCCTTGCCTAACAAGACACCCTTTAAAAACAACCCTAGTTAAGGTCACAGTCTGACTTTTCAGCAGAAATAAAACCATTAAAAATGTCCCAGGTTACACTTTACTTGCATCTGTGGGTGAATACATGTAAATCAAACATACGTCCTTTTTTTACCATTAATAAAAGCAGACAAAGTTTAGAGTGTGATCTGTTGTTTTAGCACCGTCCTCACGGCCCTATCATTGTACCGAGGACTTTACTGTAATGGAACTGATCGCAAATCAATACAGCTATTATCCAAAACAAACCACCGGCCTGATCAATATTCAGCCCACTGACTCATCTTTCACTCTTGTCTCACTCAGCACTGATACTCCGGATCTCTGCTGAGGATGTGTGTATGTGTGTGTTTGTGTGTTGAAAAGCTGCTATATGAACAGTAACTCAAACTTGGCCTCTTAGTATCCTAAACCTTGACTTGCCTTCCACATTTGCAGGCCTTACACAAAAACAAAACACCATATTAATATTCCCCACGTTCACTGAACAAGCCTGAGCTTCAACTCGACACCAAAAATCGTTTCCGTATCATTTTCTGGTGCAATGATGCATAAGTAGAACGTCTGTGTGAGAGAAAGTTTGAATTGAGATTAATGTAGTACTTCATTTTAGCAAACACTACAGAAAGAGTTTAAATGGTGGTTTGTTTACAGAAAATTACCAAATACAAAATATTTTTGGTATTATATATGGAACAAAATACAGACAGGCAGGGGTGTTGGTTTGTTTTACTATTTTTAACATGAATATATGAGGTCAAGACATGTATGACCATGGACAGAATTACAGAATATTACAAAATACAGTCTGTGCCTATGTGAAATTTAGATTAAAAATATATTGATTCTTAAAACAATGTGACACGTAATAAAAAAAATGAGACCAGCAGATGTATGTAGCTGCACACTGGCACCTTATACTGCATATATTAAAAAAATGGACGTAGCCTTTGGGTTCGAAAAATAAAACAAATGAACAATGCCTAAACATTTTTTCTAATGGCCTGCAGGGGGTGATTCCTATGTTTCTAAAAAAAAGTGTGAATCTACAGAGGTACATGAGAAAATGACTATACTACTCACTTGATTAATGATTTTAAAGAATTTATGGTCTCAGTGAATGGCAAACACCAGATACTGGGTAAAAATGAGTATTCCCAGACCATTTGGTGAATGTTTATTGGAGGTTGTTGGCTGCCTGTGAAATTGATTGCTAAAGCCCAGGTAACGCAGGGCTAGAGACCGGTTAGTGACCCCCTGGTAACTACCAGTCGATAGGGAAAAAGTGTAATCTCAGACTAGTCGGTGAGTGATTGCAGGAGGTTGCTTGCTGTCTCTAAGCAAAATTGGTTGTAAGTCAGGATATTCCATACAAACCATGGGGAATAGCGGCAACCTGCTAGAGACCAAAGCAATCAAAAGGAGGGTTTTAGTGCAGCACCCTCATTGTGACCAATTTCACCTTCCGACAGCTAGTGACTTCCAGCAAACACTTGCCAACCGGTTAGGGAATACACATTTTTCATTAGCAATCAGAGATTTCCCGGTTTGTCGCTGACCAGTATCTCAGCCTGTGTGACTGAGGCCCAAGTTCAAGACTTATTTAACACAAAATGATGTTCATTTTATAAATTATGATCTCATTTGTAGTAACACAGCCAAAAAAAGCAGGGTATACTTTAGAACATGGCTACCTTGTGACTGAAAAGTCACAAGCCTATGAGTGTGCAGTGTCCCTTCCATTTCTCAGTCACTTTCACACTTCACTTATGACACAAGCAATGGAGATGGGGGACTTAAAGTAATGGGTGACATTAAGACGGCTACGGTCATAAAGAATCGATCCTGACTGTCAGCTTAACTATTGTTCAATGTATCTGTATCGGCATTTATAATGGCCCATAAATGAAAATACAAAATTAAGAAGAGATGGGAGAAACACCCTTCAGCCATGTTACGAGTTTGACGTTGCATAATTTGTCCACCAGAGGGCACTCTGCAACTTTGAAACGCCACAAACAACAGCCAACTGATCTAAGGACAGTCGGGCGGAGCATAAACAAGTAAATAATTAACTACACATAAACATTCGGGAAATCGGTTATAAAAAATAAAAGAAATTATATATATATATATATATAAAAGCCAGATATTGGTCAGGCTCTAGTAAATATAAGCAGTGCAATGCAGGTATAGTTTTTACTATGTTCACCATATTAGTTTGCAGTGCAAGCATTCTAACATTTGATAACTGGCATCAAAGACAATATAGGCAAAGCTGGTGGGAATATCAATAATTTTCTAAGCATTTCAACCTCATGATGACAACTTCATGAGTTACCGTCTGACCTTTCTTGAAATGGTTCTTCCTGAAGGGGGCATGAGTACCTTTACTAAATTTAATCCAGAATATTAAATTTGAACCTCCTGGTGTTGCTAGCATGGCTAAAACAATAAAACACTACAGTAACATTTCATCCTTTCCATGGAAAGGATGGAAAATGTAAAGCACATAAGAAAACCCTGATGGAAAAAAACAAAACAAAACCAAACCAAAAATGTTCAGCAAAAAAAAACCCCAAAAAAAAAAAACAGTAAATTGGTGCAGTTTCACCTTTTTTCACTCCATTACAGACCTGTACACACACACAAAGATACACAGATATAGTCAGAAATGGAACTCACGTTGAGAAGGCATTGTTCTGCCTCTCACAGCGGATGCCCTTGCAGTTGTTGGGTTCTTCTGATGCCTTGGTTTCATAGTAGAAATACAGCTGGTTCAAACCATTGGCAAATGCTAACAGGACCTACATAAGGAAAAAAAAACACAAGAAAAAAAGTATCAACACTTCATTTAAACACTAACAAATATTCTTAGCAACCATGATCCTCCACTCCATGGTTTTGGGTGGAATATCACTTCAAGATTCTACACATTAACCACAGACATATAATGAAATATAATATTGATTTCTCAAAATCTAAATTTTTTTTTTTTTTTTAAATCCCTCAATATTTTTTCATTTTAAAGTGAAGCTCTTCAGTCACTGTGCACATATAACATTTCATTTTTATTACAAGGATTGACCTTTAGTGCCTCCAGGCCATTTTAAAACACAGCTTTCATCTCAAACAGGAGAGAACCAACATGAGTAGTGTTACATAAAGCTGCTACTGTGTGAACATGAAGTATTGCGGCGTAGGTGCCCGGGGCTCGCTGGGATTGGTTTTAAGACTGTCAGGAGCAAAGCAATTCACATGTGGATTGTGTTGTAGGTTAGGAGTTCCTTTGGGGAGGAATTAATGAGTTTCTGATGTAATGAAATGGGCTTGTAATGTCCTTCTACCGCCAATCAAGGATGCAGCATGCTGGGAAATTTGCTTGCTTTCATCATCATCAAAGATGCAGACAGTACTGGATAAAATGGGAACTTCAAAGCTTCTTAACAAGAAACAAAAGAGGGGTGGCCCAAATTCATTTCCTACTGAGAATCCATTGTTGGATGTCTTCCCATCTTTATGAACTTGAAATAGGCTTGACAATGTTCAAGTCAAATCTGGATGTTTAGCACGAGTGAAAAGTAAGTAAGACATCACTCCGCCTGTGAAGAAAGCTGGATTGATTCAAATGTTGCATATCTGTTTCGTCAGATGTGTGTGAGGCATATGACTGATTTCTTTGTAGACACAGCTCAGCCTGAGAAACATTCGAGACCACATATGAAAGTATTACATTTAAATCACCGGAGAAGGTGGAAGAAACACATGCACCACACCAAGACATCCGCCAAGCTTATTTCCCTCCACCCATGACTGAAGCGCACTGATCTTGGTAGGAAGCTGCAGTTGCTTAGTGAAGTCAGCAACATAGAGATCCAGATATAGTGATGTGGCCCAGCAACGCAAAGACTGTGCTGCAAATAAAGCTAACATCCAATGGGAGGAAAAGTAAAATCTGCCTTTGAGAGAAGAAGGCTGAAGTGCTCAAAATTCACTGCTGACTTCAGAAAGCTTGGTTGGAGAACTATCAACTACTTGGTAGAGGTAGCTGCAGCTTTGTCCTTACTTATGCTCTGCATGGTAGTTAGGGTGGAAAGGTGTGCTGTAAGGCCGACAGATGGGTTCAAGGTGGAGGTGGGATTATGTTAGGGATCAGCTCTGACCCACTTCTTGTTTGCTGTGGTGATGGACAGGTTGACAGATGAGGTCAGACAGGAGTCCCCGTGTACTATGATGTTTGCAGACAACATTGTGATCTGTAGTGAAAGTAGGGAGTAGGTGGAAGAGAGCCTGGAGAGGTGGAGGTATGCTCTGGAGAGAAGAGGAATGAAAGTCAGTAGAAGCAAGACAGAATACATGTGTGTGAATGAGAGGGAGACAGGTGGAAAGGTGAACATGCAAGGAGCAGAGACAGTGAAGGTAGATGAGTTTAAATACCTGGGATCAGCCATCCAAAGCAAAGGACAGTGCACAAAAGAAGTGAAGAAAAGAGTGCAGGCAGGGTGGAGTGGATGGAGACGAGTGTCAGGAGTGATTTGTAACAGAAGGAGTGAAAGGGAAGGCTTACAAGATGCTAGTGAGATCTGCTATGATGTATGCCATGGAGATGGTGGCACTGACAAAAAGACAGGAGGTCAAGCTGGAGGTGGAAGGGTTGAAAATCTTAAGATTGTCATTGGAAGAGAACAGAATGGACAAGATTAGAAATGAGTACATCAGAGGGACAGCTCAGGTTGAGCAGTTTGGAGAAAAGTTATTCAATTCAATTCAATTTTATTTATATAGTGCCAAACCACAACAACAGTCGCCTCAAGGGGCTTTATATTGTAAGGTAAAGACCCTACAATAATACAGAAAACCCCAACAATCAGACGATCCCCTATGAGCAAGCACTTGGCAACAGTAGGAAGGAAAAACTCCCTTTTAACAGGAAGCTATTGTCATCGACTGGTTGGGGGTGAGGGGAGGAAGACAGGACACAAACACACTGTGGAAGAGAGCCAGAGATTAATAATAACTCATTAAATGCAGAGTGGTGTAAAAACACAAGGTGAGTGAACAGAGGTGAGAGAAAGAGAAACACTCAGTGCATCATGGGAACCCCCAGCAGCCTAGGCCTATTGCAGCGTAACTAAAGGAGGATTCAGGGTCACCGGATCCAGCCCTGACTATAAGCTTTATCAAAAAGGAAAGTTTTAAGCCTAATCTTAAAAGTAGAGAGGGTGTCTGTCTCCCGAATCCAAACTGGGAGCTGGTTCCACAGAAG
>VUQS01071887.1:0-10195 GCA_015108495.1 Heterochromis multidens
CACTGTCAGATGTCATAAGAAGATCATTTGTAACCTTCACTAATGCTGTTTCTGTACTGTGATGAGTTCTGAAACCTGACTGAAACTCTTCAAATAAACCATTCCTCTGCAGATGATCAGTTAGCTGTTTTACAACTACTCTTTCAAGAATTTTTTAGATAAAAGGAAGGCTGGAGATTGGCCTATAATTAGCTAAGACAGCTGGGTCAAGTGATGGCTTTTTAAGTAATGGTTTAATTACTGCCACATCATAGGTCTGTGGTACGTAGCCCATTACTAGAGATAAGTTGATTATATAACCAGCAAACTGCCAAAGCTTGTACTTTTATACAGGTGGTCACACTTGCTGATGATCAGTTAATCAACTCATTTCAATAGCAGCACCTGGGGAGACAGAAACAGAAACAAAATTGGGATTTTTATTAATAATTTAAAGGAAGAAGGGCAGTCTTTCAGGTAGCTGAGAAAGCAAGAGCAACACCGCACACTCACATAAGCCAGTCACCATAACTCAAACTACTAACCCGACTTTTTCATCAGGTATTTTTCCATACATAATATAGGTCAAAATGAAGTTAGAAATGTGCCTGAAGTAGTGTTTTCTTTTGTTTTTAAATACAGACCTGCAACATATACAGTGGAAATGTTAGACAACTCCTCAGTCACCTCCAACTATCTTCTGGTCTATGACTGCTCCACAGTCAGCTTTTACTCAAAAGCTGCCGTCTATGTATTGAGAGTCATCCTCCTCCTCCCTCTCTCCACCCTCGTCCTCTACCTGGGTCACCAAAGACGGCTGCAGCAGCGCTTCTTTAAAACAGCAAGCCATTCTGACGTCTTCACCTACCACGTGGCTGCCATGGAGCTGATCTGGGTCTTGGGGTGTTTCCTTTTGTATGGTGGCACATACACTAATCAATCAGTGATTCTTAAAGTAGGGTCTGTTGCTTGCGTGATTGTTTACTATGGAGAGGTTCATTTTCATGTCCTGACCTGTGTAGAGCGTTACTTAGCTGTTGTTCATCCCATCATTTACCTGAAATTAAAAAATGCCCGTGGGGTCAGGATCAGAAACATCAGCATTGGCTGTGTTTGGCTGCTGTGCTTTGGACTGGGAACTGTTACAGCTCTATATGCGCTTAACAATAACTCCATATTGTTGTTTTGCTTTTTAGTTTTCTGTATAATATTAATATCTTTCTGCAGTCTCTCTGTCCTCTGTGTTCTGATTCGCCCAGGGCCAGGCAAAAAAGGCGGAGAAAAGGAGAGGGTTAACCAATCAAAACTGAGAGCTTTCTACAACATCATAGCTATAACCTGTGCTGTGTGGTTTTGGTTTCTGGGGCTCCTTGTTTACAGTGCTGTGATCACGTCACCTCTGCTGAGCAGCACTGTGAAGTGCTTGGTACAGATGAGCGCAATCTGGTTTAACCTGCCCAGCAGTTTGGTGTTACCTCTGCTGTATCTATATAGGATAGGAAAACTCTCATGTTGCTTATAACAGTGATTGAAGGCAAGGAATGAGTATATCAGACAAGCATAATTTCAAAGACTGGAATTATGATGTGAAATTTTGGATTGATTATTTACTGGTTGTACCACAAAAACACATACATGCATTTTTAATTAAAAATTAATTAACTTGATTAACTGCCAATTAACTTATAATTAACTTAATTAAATTACTTAACAAGATTAATTAAAAAGATAAAGTAAAACTCTCTTCTCCTACTCAGTTCTTATTTTATATTCTATATACACCTACAGCAGATGAACTACAGCTGCTTCGACTACCCAGTAAATTATAACATATACATTGCCATCAATGCATCATTCTCTGTTCTCTGTGTTCTGAGTTTATTCAGAGCCGGGGAAGGAGGGGGAGGAAAGGCGTGATTTGAACAATCACAACAGAGAGCATTCGACATAGTTACAGCTATAACCTGTTCTGTGAGAGTGGTAACACAGAACCAAAAAAACACAACCGAAGAAAGTCACCCCTTCTGAGCAGTAGTGGTCTAAGTGTCTGGTGGGAACAAGTGGAAGCTGGATTAACCTGTCCAGCTGTTTGGTGTTGTTTGTGCTATAACTACACAGGGCAGGAAAGCTCTCATCTTGCTGTTTTAAAAATGAGTGAAAACAAGGATTAGATTTGAGTATATTAGACCTGCATGACTAAAACTTTGTGAGGTTTCAGTCATCATTAGTGACCTCCCAATTTGTAACCCTAACCCTAAAGTATCAAAATATGTTTGTTTGTTTAATTGTTTTCCCAAGTCTTAACAAACATTCTAATACATATGGCAAACAATTTACGGTGTTTCCAAAGAAGTAATTTGAACCGTTTTCCAAAATGTAGGATTAGGGTTCAGGGCTAGGGTTTGAGTCATCACAATGTTTAATTAGACCTCACAAGAATAACAGTACTGAATGAATGATAAATTAAAAAAATAAATAGTTGTTCAGTATATTTCCCTGTACACCTCTAATTCCAAAAAAATGGGACACTGTGTAAAATGTAAATAAGTAAGTAAAATAAAGTAAAGTAAAATAAGGAAATAAGTCTCATAAACTCATATTTTATTCACAATACAATATAGAAAACGTATCAAACTTTAAACTGAGAAAATGGACCATTTCAGAAAAATATTAGATCATTTTGTATTTGATGGCAGCAACACATCTCAAAAAAGTTGGGACAGGACCATATTTACCACTGTGAAGCACACAGTCTTCTTTTAACAACAGTCAATAAATGTCTGGGAATTGAGGAGGCCAGTTGCTGAACTTTTGGAAGAGGATTGTTGTCCCATATTTGTCTGATAGTGAACTGTGTTCACAAACAGTGATTTATGGAAGTGTTCCTCAGCCCACGCAGTGATTTCCATGACAGAATCATGCCTGTTGTTAATGCATTACTGCCTGAGGGCCTGAAGATCACCAGCAACTAATATTGATTTACAGGCTTTTCCGTTGTGCACAGAGATTTCTTCAAATTCCCAGAATCTTTTGATGATATTATGTACTATAGATGATGCAATACTCAAAGTCTTCACAATAACGCTTGAGGAGCAATATTCTGAAATTATTCCATAATTTGTAGACACAGATTTTTGCAGTCTGGTGACCCTCTGCCCAGCTTTACTTCTGAGAAACTCTGCTTCTCTAAGATGCTCTTTTTATACGTAATCATGTTCCTGACCTGTTGCCAATTAACCTAATTAGCTGGAAAATGTTCCACTGGCTGTTTTTATAGTACCATTTACTTTTTGTTGTCTCCATCCCGACTTTTTTGCTGCCATCAAATTCAAATGAACTAGTATTTTTCATGAAATAGTAAATTTTATCAGTTTAAACATTTGATATGTTCTCTATGTTCTATTGTACTGTAAAAAAAATGGATTTATGAGATTTACAATTTATACAATTGTAACCATTGCCTCAGTATCTCAGTCATGACCCTAACCCTAAGTTTTTAATAAAAGCAAAGGGCTTTTTTTTTTTTATAACAAAAGATCAGGATTAGGGTATTTACTAATGATGACTGGGAATTGAGATATTCTGTTTAACTGGCATTTAGTTAGGCTTTTAGATAGTTGCATGGTTGGTGTCCTTGGAAACTGCTTGACTGTTGCTATGTGATTGCAATGGTGCCAGGTAAACCTGCACAGGAACTGTACATCTTCATTTATCCTCTGTTAACCTACAGTACACATTTCAAATGGCCTTTCTACAGAGTAAAATTGAGTTAGCTGTATGCTGACACTGTGCATGTCAATTGACTGGTTATGAGTGTGTTCAACCTCCACATGCCACAGTGCAGGTATAGATAAATGCAGCACTTCTTTAGTAATACTGATTATGTCAAAACCAAGAACAGGAAAAATATTGATCTGCATTCTGGGAAGATCCAGATAACAGGCCTATTTCTCTAACTACCCAGCTACATTCAGGACTGTAGTAGTCACAACATGTAAGCACCTTTTGATTACAGTAGTGATTTATACAGTAGATTTATACATTTCTCAGAGTTTAAACAGGTGTTTAGGATTGTTGCACATTTGTTATCAGGGTGGTTTTTAGGCTTTCGTGATGGTCTCTGTAGAATTTCTAGGATATTAGTCATGTTTGCTTAGTTATATCTTGTACTGGATATGGTAGTTTTAGATGTTTGTTAATTCTCTGATTCCTTAACATAACAATGTTTCAACAAACAGTTGATATATAAGCTGACTGGGCATCAAATTTGAATACTGCATTTAAGTGGTGTCCCTGTAAAGTAGACATCTAATGGTGTAATTATTTCTAATTGTAATCAAATGATGGAATATATTTTTAATTATTTCTGTTTTGGTTTTGTAACCTCTACGAATCATCACTTCGTTCGGGCAGCACATACAGTAAACTGATGCAAAGAAGATATGTATTGTCACATGTGGATGACATTGTATACGTAACTGTCATATAAAGTGTGCTATCTAAATAAAATTGATTGAATTGGTTTTTGATGTAAAGCCTTGTGATTAAATATAGTTTTGAGTGAAATGTCTACAGAATCATTAGATGGACTGTGGTGACTTTTCTTGTCATATTTGTCAGCATGTATTTCATTCATGACTCACAATCTTCATAGAGTATGAAGATGTGGGATTACGGATAAGAAGAAATAACATTACCAAAAAGGTGGGTATTCTTAAGTTATGCTTGTTTTTTTTTAAAAACTGAACAATTGTACTGAACAATTCAAGTATAACTGGCTTCCAAAGTACCAACTGTGTACTCATTTGATTATTGTAATCAAATGATGGAAACAATTTGTAAATTTCTGTGCGTTGGTAGTGTAACCTCTTTGCATATGTTCATACATGCAGTACATATAAGAAACTGATGCAAAGACAATTTGTAATGTCATAGTTTAAGGACATTGTAACAAAGATGACGTCATCAGTTTTGGTTGTGAAGTTTTGTAATCTAACAGTCTAACTACTAATCTAACTACTAAAATTAATTAATTAGGTAAATTAGATGTAAGTGCTCTATGATCTCTCTTTAAAACATATTTTGTAGGATTTGAATCAGCACCTGTTTTGTTTGCAGATTTTTTGTATCCTGTCACATATAATAGAGTGATAAAATTAAACATAGCCACTGGTATTCAATTCAATTCAATTTTATTTATATAGTGTATGGAACTATGTCATTAATGCTCAATGCTCAGTATAATTTTTGGTGAGTTTAGAGATGTGGGATTAAGGTGAAAGTAGAGACACTAAATGTAAGGGCTATGACTGGTAAAGGGAGAGAGATGGCTGATATGATGGAGAGAAGGAAGGTAGAAATACTGTGTGTGCAGGAGACCATGAAGGGAAGAAAGACCAGGAGCACTGGAGGTGAATTCAAGCTGTTCTGCTATGGTATAGATAGGAAGCGAAATGAAGTAGGTATAATCCTGAAGGAAGCATATGTGAATAGTGTTGTGAAGGTGAAGAGTGTCAGACAGGATCATGAGTTTGAAGTTGGAAACTGAAGAGGTGATTTTGAATGTTGTCGGTGTGCATGCCCAACAGGTTGGATGTCAGAGGAGAAAGAGAAATTATGGAGTAAGCTGGATGACGTGGAAGAGAGTGTCTCCAGGGGGCAGAGATTTGTGATTGGAGCAGACTTTCAGTGAACATGTAGGTGAAGGGAACAGCATTGATGAGAAGGTATGGTGTTAAGGAGAGAAATACAGAAGGACAGATGGTACTGGATTTTGTGAAAGAAGGGAAAAGACTGTGATGAACACATACTTTAAGAAGAGAGAGGAACATAGAGTGGAGGAAGGTGCACAGAGATGGACTACATTTTATGCAGATGGTGCAATCCGAAAGAGATAGGAGACTGCAAGCTGGTGTCAGGGGAGAACGTAGCTAGGCAGCATCGGATGGTAGTCTTTAGGATGACTTTGGAAGTATAGAAAAGAAATCAAGTGAAGGCAGAGACAAGAAGTTCAGGGAGGTGGTGAGACAGGCTCTAGATGGTAGGGAAGAGTTACCAGATGACTCGGAAAGTACAGGTAAAGTGGTGAGGCAAACTGCCAGGAAGGTGTTTAATGTATCAGAGGAAAGAGGACAAGAAGACTTGGTGGTGGAATGAGGAAGAATAGGAAAGTATTCAAAGGAAGAGGTTAGCAAAGAAAAAGTGGGATAGTCACGGAGATGAAGAAAACAGAAAGGAGTAGTGGGAGGCTAGGCAAAGAGAGAGGTGGCAAAGGCAAATGAAAAGGCTTATAGTGAGTTTTATGTGACTCTGGACGCTACAGAAGGAAAAAAGGACTTGTATCGATTTTCTAGTCAGAAAGATCGAGCTGGAAAAGTTTTGCAGCAGGTAACCGTGATTAAGGATAGAGATGGAAATGTACTAACAAGTGAAGAGAGTGTGTTGAGAAGATGGATGTAATATTTTGAGGAGCTGATGAATGTAGAAAAGGGATGAGAGATAGAGAGGAGGACTGGGATGGAGGACAGTTAGTGAATGTGACTTCCGACAACATGGCTGTGCACACAGAGGCTGCGGCTGTGAGCTCTCCCAGATTGAACTTTTGCAGTTCTTAAATGAGAGACACTGTAATTTAGTTGTATGCACAATGACAATATATGTATTCTATTGTAGTGAATCAGGAAGTGCAGAACGTTAGTAAGGAGGAAGTGAGAGCAGCTATGAAGAGGATGAGGAGTGGAAAGGTGACTGATTCAGATGACATACCTGTGGAAGTTTGGAATCAATGGTGCTGCTGTTTTTGGGCAGCACTTTGCATATCAGCGCCGTAATAACATAGTAGTAGTATGGTAATAATTTGATAATAAAGTGACAGGAAAACAGCTAACAAAATTCATATTTCAAAAGTTGATTTAATACTTCAGTCAATATTTATGGGTGAGTTACCACAATTACTGAATTTCTAACATTATAATAGCGATTTATTTACAAAAGTCAAGAAAGATTGTTTTTGAAGTTTTTTTCATATGTATTTTAAAAGTAATGTGTGATAAACCCTATCAAAATATATAATAAACCAAAATACATATTACATCATGTCATTTTTTTTTAACACTGTTGATTTTAGCCATTAGTAAATCATGTCATGCCACAAAGCAAAGATGTATAATTAGCATTTGCTTTCCACAATAATAGCCAACAGTTGCAGTTTTTATTCTAATTCTGTCATGGAAAACATCTGTATATGTGTTTGCATATACAGTTAACTGAATCAGAGAAGATGAGATGTAAGAGGTCCAGCACCTTGAGTCTATTGCTGTGAAATGTACTTTTTCAACACCAGTATCACATACTGTGTGGCTGAGATAGCTCCTTCAACCTCCCCGCCCCACTACCCTGTGGTCCTGAATTGGATAAGCGAAAGAAAATAAATGGATGGATGGATGGATGGATGGCGTGAAGCTCTATGTTTAAACACACCTTCCTGTGTCCCGTGTTGCCAAGAGAGGGAAATGGAAAATTTGCCTGGTGCAATTTACCGTGAAAGTATCAGAAAATCTGCATCAGCTTTGCATGAAAACTATCTCACAGCCCAGCTCACGCTTGGTCCACACAAAAGGACATGTCATATATTCAAACCAAATCGAAGAGAAAGCCACTCAGCAAGTTCCGAGACTCAACAGAAAAACCTCAGAGAGAAACAGTGCTCCAAAGGTTAGTTGTTTAAAATATTATTGTCATAGTCTTGGGTTTTGGACTATCGGTTTTGTGTTTCTTCTTGTTTCCTGTTTCTTTTTGACTTCCTTTACATTCATGTATTTATGTATCCTTATTTCATTTTAGTCTTTAGGATTCTGAATCTTTAGTTCTTGATACGTTGAATTCTGGTTTCTGTTGGTGTTCAGAGTTGTTATTGATACTTGATTTGTTATGTTCTAGTTTAGTCTTGCCTCTCTAGTGTCTTCTTGTATCTTATTGTCAAGTCTTAATCTCTGTTAGGTGTTTCCATGTTCTGTTGCTTCCTTTTTTATTTTGATAGTCTTCCTTTGTCATTGTCTTGATTGGATTCAGTTGTGTTTTCCTACTCCTCCTCCGCTGCTCTGTTTAACAGCAGAACTGCCAGGGAGGGATTTTAACCCTGTCCTGCAATACTATGCAATCAAAAAGCAAAAACCTGAGTTCTTGTAGAAGTTTTTCTGTAGAAGAAGAACTTTATGGAAAAGTTAAAAGTAATGGATAATGTGTGGTACTTAGTAACACTACAAATTAAAGAAGGTATAAAAACAGAGTGCTCACCATGAAATAGATTGAACAGCTCATTGCCTACATTTTAAAATTGACCACACAGATGGCTACAACAAAATAATAAATATATTTTAATAAATACTTCTTGTAAAACCAGAACAGTAAAAGTTTATCACACCGTCCACATCTGTGTCATGGTTCTGGGTCAGTTGACCCAGCACTCTGTGTATTATGGACTTTCTAAGTTTTGTTCAATATTTTCATTGTCATGATTCCTGGGTCGTTGACCCAGTGTTTTGAGTTTTGTACCTTTCCTTCAGTCACTAGTTTGTTTTCCTTATATTCTTAGTTCTGGTTTTATGTTTGGTCTGCCCTTGGTTTCAGTTATTATATAACCCCAAAGATTCTTATTCATGCCTCCCCTGTGTTCCTGTACCCATCTGTTTCCATCTCCTGCCTTCAGTCTTGTCTTCATGTTGTTCACTTCCCCATCTTGTCTAATTATTGCATTTGTAGTCCTGGTCCCTGTGTTCCCTTCCTGTAGTCTCTCCCTGTGTCCCCCACTCTCTGTCAAGTCCCTGTGTTTGTTACTTTCCCTGTGTCAAGTTCACGTGTCCTAGTCTGAGTCTTAGTGTGAGTGTCATGTTTCCTGTTTTACTTTGACAGTCCCTCGTGTCTCATGTATTATGTTCAGTTTTGCTTCCTCTGTCTCGTTACGCTATGATTTTGCTCACCTGTGTTCCCTGATGTTCTCCATCTCCTTGATTACCTAATGTGTGTATTTAAGCCCTCCGTTTTCCTCAGTTTCTTGCCGTGTCGTTGTCATCCTTCCTCCTGGCCGTGTGTTTGGGCTCCATGTTTCCTAGTGTTTCCACGTTCGGTTCATGTGTTTTGTATTCTTTAAGTTTCTTGTGCTCCAGCAAAAAAACTGCTGTTGAGTTTAAGTTTAGTCTCCGAGTCCTGCATTTGGGTCCTCTCTCCGCAACCACACAGCCACACCTGACCATCTGCCTCCGCTTCACTAGATCTACAGCCACTCTTTCATGCCCTGCATCTTCTATCAAACTAGTGCCCTATATATTTGTTTATCATCACACCTAGCCAGTTCTGGCTCATGTCACAGCAGCCTGCATATCAAAATGTGTGTAAACAATACATGTTGCCAGGTAACCAGGCATGCCATAAATGTTGAGCACGGCATTTTACATTCTTTTCTATCGAGTCAAAGTGACCCCCTCAGCAGCTCTAGGTACAAGTGGTTGTAATTTTTTGTTTGTATTATATCACACCCCCCAAAATTCATAATATGACTAAACCCATTTTAAGAAAAAGTCACAATAACAGAGTTACATTATTTTTATTTATTTATTTATTTATTTATTTATTTTAGCTTGTCTTGTTTGGTAGTTTTTGCAATCAGAATTGCGATCTGAGTGCGACATTGTACCAAACACATTTGCTCTTCCAAGATGAGCTCTATAAATTATCTTAAAGGCTCATCTTGATCGTGTGTTTATTTATTCATTTTTATTAGTATTATTATTGTTATTACAGTACATGTATAATATGAAAATGTCTAAGCTGACAGGCGGGGGGAGAAGAAAAAGGTAGAAAGTATAAGGATAAAGCACAAATAGAAAAATGCAATAGCTCGTCAGCTGCTGCACCTGCAAGACAAAACATACAAGAGAAAAAACAAACAAACAAAAAAAAACAAACAAACTAGCACCTGGAAAAAAAAAACATGAGAAGCAGATACACAAAATACAAAGACACAAATCTACAATCTTGTTGTGTTGTGTGTGTGTGTGTGTGAGTGAGAGTGTGTGTGTGCGATGTGTGTGTTTATGTGTATGTGTGTGTGTACATCTGTCACGAAATGTACTTGATTTTGAGGGTCAGAAGCCGCAATAACGCCCCCCAGAAGCCAGAGGCAGAGAGAGAAGGATCCAGGAGATCCGGGTAGTCCGCA
>VUQS01071891.1:0-11037 GCA_015108495.1 Heterochromis multidens
TTTCTAGAAGCAGTCTGCATGACTAGGTGCTGGATTTTATACACCTGTGACCATGAAAGTGATTGGAACACCTGAATTCAATGATTTGGATGGCTGAGTGAATACTTTTGGCAATATAGTGTATGTCCATGTTTTCTAATGTGCATATGATCTCTGAACAACATCTTTGCATCAGTCTGACTTTAGGTAATGAAAACCATACTGTCAGGATTTCAGTAATACCATTTAAATCTAATAAACACACATTACTGCTGGTCAAATATTGTTCATTATTGTCTTTCATGTTAAAAAGCACAGCTTTTGGTCTCAGTAAATATTTCAGAAAAGCAGTGTGAGATAACGCTGTAACAAATGCTCTTTTTTTCCTCATCACCTCAGGTTTTTAGTGATTATCTGTATTCAAATTAAGCCATAATAATTGCATTATTAATACATTTTATTTTCTGTCATTTGCCTGCTTCGTCCTTTTTGTGTTCTCGTTTGTTTTAAAGGGTTTTTGATTGTTTGCATGTCTGACGTCCTCCTCAGCCTCCTGATGTGTCAGCTGTAAGCTGAGCTAACAAACTCTAAACACTGAAACATCCACACTAACTCTGAACCTTCCACAAACACAGGTGCTGTCTTTTGCTTTGGCTAAACTGAATTAAGAATTGGCAACTGACCGACATCTTCAAGTCCCTTATTCAGGTTGCTTCAAATCATGACGTTATTGGTATAAAGTCATGATTTGATGCAGAGAGCTCAGACGTTACACTTTTGTTCTTGTGTGAAATGTATTTTTTTGTCTTTTTGCAGAGAACAGAGGCTCACAGGTGTGTGTGTGTTCATCCTCACAGGACTGTCTGTGTTTATGTCTCCAATTTTAAAGGTAATTAATCAAAGATTGTCGTCTTCTGTCTTGTCTTGTGATTGATTTGTTAACTTGTCATGCCAGTTTTGAACTGTCAGCTTACTTTAAGAGGAGTTTATTCAATGTCCTTCTAGAAGTAGGTCTCGCCACTTAGCAGCCATCTTGGTAACACCTCCTGGGAGTTGTTTGGGCATTTATTTTGAAGCCTCTGTATAGGGAAAAAAGTATTGTTTAAAAACCTTTGTCCCTTTAGTTATATTGCACAAAGTTAAACAATATAAAGGATTTATTAGTGGATCTGTCGCCGTCTCTGAACAAAGGCCATGATAATTCACATTATGATTATAGTAAGCCAGGAAAAGGTAAAACTGTACTCCTGTCTACATCTTTTCTCTGATACAGAATGAACAACACGGTTAGCTAATATGTTTCAGTTTAATCAGTTTGAATCCTAAAATTTCAAATCTGCATCAAAATGCAACGACTTAAACTGGGGGATGAAAACAAAATGATGTTGTAATAGTTTGTCCTATATGGCAGGTGGGTAATATTATTATGAAGAGGATCTACAGTATTTAACCTGTTAAAACCTGCAGGATAAAAATGAAATTAAACTTCTCTACCTATTAACATGGTTTTTATTTGTCAGATTACATTTAAAATAATAAACTGATTTCTTTATCAATCTGCCCATAATCCTCTATAATAAACTCACTGATTGTTGCTAAGCTGCAGTCTTTGTGGATGAAGTCAAAGATAAGTGGAATTTTTTTTGGCAATCCAACTTTAAAGAAATGTCTATTGTGAGCCTCTAAATGAAAGGTTTATAACCGCATCATTAACTTTTATCTTTGGCCATGAGAGACCATGAGAGACCGAACTCTTTCACAAACTTTATAACCCAAAGGCGGGTTTAAGACAATTGCAAAACAAATGTAGTTTACACATGCCAAGTTCCTTGAGGGAGTTTTATCTGGAGCTGTCCCTCCATTTAAACAAATTAACCAATCTATCAGTTAATTAAGAGAATCATTAACCAACACTCACCTTATGTTTTACATACAAATATTTTTGAATCTTTTTGTGTGAATTTTTGAGTGCACTGTACAACTTCTAGCTTTGACCCATCAAATTCAGAACAAATCAGACAGATTTGAGTGGCTTTGAATCTCATTTTGTCCACTGACCTTTACATATTCTGTTTATTTTGTATACAAAGCAGTGTCTCAGTGTGGTCTGTGATGTGCATTCTTCTTTTTTTTTTTACCTAGTTCATCCCCATGCCTGTGCTGTATGGAGTCTTCTTGTACATGGGGGTTGCTTCTCTCAATGGAGTGCAGGTATTATTTTATAAAAAAAAAAAAAATCAGAACAATTAGACTAAAGAGAAGGAACCTGATCTTAAAAAACAACCACAATGACCCTTTTTCAACAAATTAAGACCAGTCGTAATTTGAAAGCCAGGGAAGACTGGGGGAAAAAAATCTCATCCAGCTGTTTAACCCTCCATTTCCTGTTAAGAAATGGAGGGTTAAATGGTAAAAACAGATACAGGAAGTGTTGAGTTTGTATGGTAGTGTATGGAATGTTCTGGATGTTCTGTCTTATTTACTTCATGTTAGAGAAGCAAGGCTGCTTGTTTAAAATTCTTGAGCTGCCTTGCTGCTTTTTATCCCTTTGAGGTAGTCACTCACTACTTGTGTAGGATAAACAGCATAATGCTGTAAATTTAATGGCACAAGTGAGAGCTGATCGGCTGAGTCTTTACACTTAAACTTAAAAAATAAAAGCATGCCACAAATGATGGCTGGGTACCTTTTGCAGCTGAGTTAAATAAAGTCACCAGTATAATTATTTGTACAGTTTCCTCTATTTTAGGTCCAAATGTTTTCAAAAGGAACAAATACGTTTCCAAGAAACAATGAAAAGCAGTGATAGTTACTATTACTTTGATAAATTAAAGCTCTGCCATATTAATTGGTACCTGTGTCTCTCTGTAGTTTATGGATCGTCTTAAGCTGCTTCTAATGCCAGCAAAGCATCAGCCGGATCTGGTTTACCTGCGACACGTTCCCCTACGGAAGGTCCACCTCTTCACTTTCATGCAGGTCCTTTGCTTGGCTCTGCTCTGGATCCTCAAGTCCACTGTGGCTGCCATCATTTTCCCTGTCATGGTAAGATATCTTTGTATTGAAATTTGGCTAATATTAATTTTTGAAAAGAAAAAAGTTACCAGTATTCTGGAGTGCATAGCTTTAGTTATTATTAGTGAGTAATACTAACATCTTTTTGGTAGTATTGTCAGATTCCTGTCATAGGCCTCATCATCAGAAGGACTTTGCTATTAGTTATTGTGCAGATTGATAATGGCATGATGCCAGTTTCATATCTGAAAATCTTTTTATAGCTCTCAAATATATAGTTCATTAACAGGGAGTTTGTTAGTATAGCCTTGAGACAACTCTTGTTGTGATTTGGTTCTATATAAATAAAATTGAATTGAAGTGTGCTGTTTTAAAGATCAGAAATAAACAGGAATTATGTCAAGAATTATGCTCATCAACTCAGAATCAAAGAGGTTGTGACCAGAAATGCATTTTCAATTAAAGTTCAAATTTTATCTCGAAAGTTTGTTTTATGTACTGAGACTTGAGTTTATCTGGCTGATAAACCAGCAGAGATTGTCGTGTTGTTTTATGTAACAGTTGTCATGCAGGATTATTATATTGCAGGATGTTATTATGAATTGCATTGAACAATAAACTTTGTTGTACTTTTATTTTAAGATCAAAGTGAATTGATTGATAAGATTTGATGTGTTAATGTGGCCTTTTGTTTATCATTCATGTTATTTGAGCTGCCTCAAAAAAGAACACTTAAAAAGTACAAAGTATATTTAGTGTAGATCTCATTTTCAGTAGTTTATAACCTCACTTTTTGTTTAACATTTTATTTAAACTTCAGCTCATGTTTAAAAAAACAAATATCAAGAGAATTAAGACTTAAGACTGTCTGTCTGATCTCACAGTCTGCTCTTACCACTTTATCTGCTGCTTTCAGATCCTTGCTCTGGTCGCCGTCAGGAAAGGCATGGATTACCTGTTCTCCCAGCATGATCTCAGCTTCCTGGACGATGTTATCCCAGAGAAGGACAAGAAGAAGAAAGAGGATGAGAAGAAGAAAAAGAAGAAACGGGGCAGCATAGACAGTGATGCTGAAGATGTAAGTTTTGGATATAAAATGCATCAAATTTCCTCAAGCCACAAAAACAAGTCAAACAACTTTTTTTCTTCACTTTGTTTTACATTCTAACTCCTCTTAGGTTTATTTGAGGCTCTTTAGCCTCGCCTCTTCATTTTTTTTGTCTTCTTTTGCAGCAGTACATCCTAGCTGATGGTTTATGCACCGGCTACTATTGAAGAGTATAATGTGGAGTCACATTTCTGTCATTTTTAGGTGGTAGTTATTCCAGTTAATGAATGTGAGGAGGTTTGACAAGACAGCATATGCTAAAATTCCCTTGTACCTTCACTCTGTAGAAATGTACCTATAGATATAAGAAGCAAGTACTACCAAGCGTGGAGAACACAGTGGGTTTTATTCAAGCACTTTGCATTTTTAAAAATTTTTCACATGGTTGAAGCACAAAGCACTGTAGAGGACTTTGTGGCAAGAGTTTGGAATCAAGGCTAAACAGTACATGTGCCCATCAGGATGGGCCCTCTAGTTCAGGGGTATCAAACTGTCTTCAGTTAATGAGTCACATGCAGCCCAATTTTTCCCTTGCATAGTAAGGGAAAAAAAGAAAAAAAAACAAACAGCCATACCCTCTAAATCTTAATCTAAAGTACATTTTGAAAACATTTAAAATTTTCACATTTAATGAACTATCACTCTAAAAATAGATGAGCAGCCTGAGATGTTTTAAAAACTGTCAGTATCCTTGATAGTTTTTCTACATTCAGTGAGTTTACTGTCCTTACATGTGCATGATAATTTACAGATCACAGTGGATTTTAAAAGGTATAAAACCTTCATATACCTTCATAATTTTTTTAAACTAGATAATATTATTTTATGTCTCCAAAATGTGTCTATATTTAAAAATATGTTAAAATTTCCACATATTTTTACTCTTGTGTGGCTAATGCTGTCATCATACTGCTACACCAGGAACAACATTGCATTAAAAAAATATAATTAATGACTTTGCTCTAATTTTTACACTTTGCAGAGCCATCCAGTGGTCTGAATTGGACTCTCTGGCAGGCTGGTTCTGGCCCCCTGCTCTGAATTATTCATTCATGACTGATTTTCTTGTAGCTCAAAACTGGATATGCCTGGAAACAAGCCTGTGAAGAGAAAAAAAAAAGTTTCCAATGATGATGTTTCTTCTCTCCAACAGTCTGACTATCCTTACAATGAGAATATTCCCAGCATTAAAATCCCCATGGACATGATGGAACAGGAGCCCTTTCTAAGTGATAAGGCTTCTGACAGTGAGTAGACCCAAACTACCTGCAGCACCGGAGGAAAACTACTACTTGCACCTCTTTAACTTGCCTTACTTCTCCTTTTGTCACTAAAGATTTACTCCCTGTTTGTCTGTAACTGCATGATATTAACATTTCCTTTCCTTCTTTGCCTTTCTGTATCCTTCATGCTTCCTTTCAGACATGCATGAAAGCTGCTCACTTTCTACCTTGGATTATGACGTTCGTCTTTCTTTCCTGTGGCATTCTTGAATTAACTTCTTTTCCCCCCGTCAGTTTCCATTTCTTGCTTGTTTTAAAATATCCACTGTTAAGTTTGACTTTGTTGTAGATGCTGCTTGTTAAAAATTATTTTAACAGTAATTTCAGATTTATGTACAAAAATCTTTTTCTTTAGCCCTCATTTTCAGAGGCTGTAGGTCATTTTATGTTGTAGGAAAACTGATGGTTACTTCACCTAAAAAAAAAAAAAGAACATAGCCTCTCCAGAGCTTCGTCTGGGCTGGTGTAGAAACATGCCAGAGCAACTTAGAAAAGGATTCAAATCCTAAATCCTGTGTAGATATAAAAGGCTCATTCAAAGCTGATGAAAACATGATACACACTAATGGAAAAAAAAAAAAAATCACCCCAATACCCGAAAGGTGGTTAAGCTGTCATCCCTGTTAGAGAACACCTCCCACCCCATGCAGGCCACTCTGACAGCCCTGAGCAGCTCCTTCAGTGACAGGATGCTGCACTCATGGAAGGAGAGATTTCAGAGGTCTTTCCTTCCAGCTGCTGTCAGCCCCTACAGTGTACAACAGCAGTGAATGTACACATGTGAAAACACACCACACGTGCATCTCAATGTGCAATACTCAATACCTGCTACTATTAACATCCAACCACTGCGCTGTGAATCATTCTGTTCTGCTGCTACTAGTCAACTGTATTATTCTATCATATATACATATACATATTTATACATATATTTATATTTAAATGATATTTCTTCTACCTTGTATAGTGTATATTTTTCTTCTATTTTTTCCATTTGTCCACTCTGCTGCTGTAACAATGTGAATTTCCAGACTATGGACTAATAAAGGCTATCTTATCTTATCTTATCTTACTGCAATGAATACAGCAATATCTTTGATTATCTTGTGTTCCTCTTTTATAATCAGTGTATGATGCGCACCTAGTTTATCAATGCATACAACATCGTAGAAGCTGGTTTTACCTGCTGGTTTGTTCTTACAGTCTCTATGACACACTGGTCTGAATGGATGTGAAACATTAACGTGGGTGTTTGAGGGTATCTAACAATGAGCCTGAATACCTGTAAACTAATGGCTGTTTTCTTTCTTTTTTTGCAGGAGAGAAGTCCCCATCGTTCCTTGAACGACACACATCGTGCTGAGCAGCTTCGCTTCTACCAGGCCAACTACTTGTCCAGGTGAGACATAAGTGAGTGTGTGTGTGTGTGTGTGTGTGTGTGTGTGCATGCATGAGAGTGCAAATGTGTGCAGACTGGAAGCTGACAGCCACATATTGTCATAGTGCAGCTCACCTTACAGACCAAGAAGCAATGAAACAAAATACAACTTCCACCAGTTTTCTTTTGCATTTAATAATGACAGTGGCATCAAAGAGAGTAAAAGGTCAGAAGGCGAGCTAACTAGCCCCACATGTAATGCTAGCCTGAACTTTAAAGGTCAGCTAGGCTAATTAGCTTACCTATGGCTAAACTGTATTTTTCTCAAGGGGAAGCAAAGCACTGGGCGCCATATGGCAGCTCAGCTGTCTCCTCACTCATGTCTTGCATACTCCATACTACATATCTGCTAAAAAGTGAAAGGGGTCTGAATACTGAGTTACTTTTATTTGCTGTGCTTTTTTCTGCTACATTCATAAATTAGTTTTTACTCTATTTTATTTAGTTTGATTTAATTTCACTGAGCTATTTTATTTATGGATTAAAATTAAGTAGCTCATTTTTATTGACTGTTTTCTATTTGAGTAATTCTCTTTGAGTGAGCTATGATTTTATTTTGTTTTTGGTTGAGTTTACTTACTTTACTACTTTACTTTACTTCCCCAACTTTAGGGATAAATAACGTTTATCAGAAAGAAATGATAGGGAGCAGAGTAGCTGGAGAAATGAGCCTCAGACATTGCAACTTAAAAACTGTTAACAACCAAGACATCCAAAAATGTACCCTTTGTAGCCCCTTTTAGATGGAATTACTCTTATCAGGGGGCCTTGTGTGATTTAGTCTGTGTTTTACTCAAATTAGCTGACCTCTGTAGTTGCCAGCTACACACCTAACCTATAAGCTGCCACATAACTGTTAAGCCTTTTGAAAGACAGTAAAATGTTCCTGACATCACGCCTTCATGCATGTCATCCATTTCAACAACCTTTGAGATTTTGCTCTTTGGATGGATTTGAGCTTGCCTTTTCTATGAATGGCTCTCCATGCTCTGTAGCAGCTTGCACCCAAAATGCTTTCTAACTCCATAATCTGCACAGAAAAGATAAAAAAGAGGTGCAGAGAGAGACAGAGATGGAAATCACTGCTAATGGTTTACAATTTACAGCAAATATGCATGGGATCAAAGCTACACATTGCTCAAGGTCCCAAAGTAATACGTGGCTGACATGCATTCAGCCCAGAGGGGTGTATGACGAAGCAAGATTAGCCCATGTTTTCAGTCTCATGAATGTGGCTCTGTTTTTACCTGCCTAGATCAACTGTAACTTATGAGTTTCAGTTTAAAATCAGATGAAAGCACCACATTTTCACTAATTCTTTTATTTACACTATCCTGTAAGTGTGATATAGTTTCTGTGCTGTAGGAATATGGTTATATACTTATTAAGCTGTGCCTCACTAATTTACCCATCTGCTTTATTAGGCTGTGGGAGTGTGTCAGACCTGAACACACTGAGTAACATCAAATGTTTCAGTGTTAAAGTTAAAGTTTGAGAGCTGTCATGTGCAGCAGCACCGAGAGCACACTGAGTGGTAAAATACATGAATCTGAGTTAATGTATTTATTTTTCAGTTTGTGCTTGTCATGATCAAATCACAACATTGATGAATTTCTGCAACATTTCTCTCATCTTGAAGCAACAGTATTTCATTTTGCTATTTTTTAGAGATCGCTACCACCCATTCCCCTGATAATGTTTGCAGAAGGCAGAGCTCAATCGATCCATTTTGCACAGAAGAGTCAAATGAAATGTAAAAAAAAATCCCGAAGTAGAAAGCCTGAGTTAACAGAGAAAGTTGAAAACCACGGTTGTGATACCCGTTATCTCTGACTGGGGTTTTAGGTTTTGTCAAGCCAGCTAATGCAAAGAAAGCCTGGCTATGTTGAACTTGCTTCACAGTATAGCCTTTGGAAAAACATAATCTGCTGGATTATAAACACAACTAGCTGAATTACAACTGTGTACAAGGTAACACATGATAAATGTTATGAGTGCATTCCTATAAAGCCTTTAAATGTGTGTGCTAACTCCACTGGTGCACGGGTTTGTGAGGTTGGAGTGATTTACAAAAAAAAAAAAGCCAAACTTGTTCATCTTAAATTTGCCTTTGACTTGTAAGAGATTACTATCTTAAGCTGCATTTTAGGCCATTTTATATTGTTTTTTGTTTATTTAGGAACACTGAGTAATCTACTGTAGGCAAGCCTATTTGTAGTGAGTGTATATTGCGTGATAAACGCACACTGTGTTCCAATGATATGAGCTTTGGAGGAGACAATTGGTCTTAAAAAGGCAGAACAAGTATTATTTATGTGCAAATATTTATAGCAAAGATTATGCTGCTTAAGAGAGATTATGTTTTTCCATCATGTCCACAACTTCTCACAATGACCAGGATCTGCGCGCCGTGCGCACATGCAGGGTCTAGCTGTCTTCCCATCACCCCATCTGCCCCACAATTGTCCCAAACGCTAATCCTCTTTCATCAGCACTGTTACGACAATGTGTGAAAAGCAGCTGTGATTACAGGACATCTGCGATGTCAACAAATGACAACCAATGACATAATTGGTTTTCAGCCACAGCGTTCTTTTGGTATATGCACATCATCAAAATCTCCAATCTGAAATGTATTTTTTAAGGGTTTTTTTCAGCAATTTTGTTGTCTTTTGAGGTTTAATTAGCTGGGTGCTTTTTGATCTCGTGTTACTTTAAAAACTTTTGGGCATTTTAGTAGTTAAGCATTCATTATTGTCACTGGCATCAATCCTGAGTATCTATCGTAGTAATAACATTATGCTGACCCTCCTGTTAAAGTAATCCTGTCCCACTAAGACTGAAGGCAAATTGTTTTGAGCTCAGATGACCTCAGGAACCATCAGATCAGTGTGTAGCACTATACTGTGGTTTTAGTGAAATACCGCAATATAGTGACCTAGAGATGAAATGTTAAGTCAGCTAAACATAAACTAATAACCAAGATAAGTAGTTTTTAAGCAATAATGCTAAATAATCAGTGGTTTCAGCCTTTGAAATGTGAGCATGAGTTGTTTTCGTAGGCATCTATGATAGTAAAAGTGAATATTTTATCAGATTTTTATTCTGTTATATATACACTGCTCAAAAAAATTAAAGGAACACAGAAAACACATCAGATCTCAATGGGGGGAAAAAAAATCACATTGGGTAATGTGTTAGGAACCAAAGGATGCCACATCGTTTGATGGAAATGAAAATTATCAACCCACAGAGGCTGAATTCAAAGACACCCTGAAAATCAAAGTGAAATAATGATGCAGCAGGCTAGTTTATTTTGCTGAAATTTCATTGCAGCAACTCAACATGGTCCTCAGTAGTTTGTATGACCCCCACCTGTTTGTATGCATGCCTGACAACGTCGGGGCTCCTAATGAGACAGCGGATGGTGTCCTGGGAGATCTCCTCCCAGATCTGGACCAGGGCATCACTGAGCTCCTGGACAGTCTGAGGTGAAATCTGGCGGTGTCGGCTGGACCGAAACATGATGTCCCAGAGGTGTTCTACTGGATTTAGGTCAGGTAAGTATGGGGGCCAGTCAATGGTATCAATTGCTTCATCCTCCAGGAACTGCCTGCATACTCTCACCACATGAGGCTGGGCATTGTCGTGCACCAGGAGAAACACAGGACCCACTGCACCAGTGTAGGGTCTGAAAATGGGTCCAAGGACTTCATCCTGATACCTAATTGCAGTTAGGCTGCCTTTTCCTAGCCTGTAGAGGTCTGTGCGTCCCTCCATGGATATGCCTCCCCAGACCAACACTGACCCACCACCAAACCGGTCATGCTGAACGATGTTACAGGCAGCATAACGTTCTCCACGGCTTCTCCAGACCCTTTCACGTCTGTCACATGTGCTCAGGGTGAACCTGCTCTCATCTGTGAAAAGCACAGGGCGCCAGTGGTGGACCTGCCAATTCTGGTATTCTATGGCAAATGCCAGTCGGGTACCAGGCAGTGAGCACAGGGCCCCACTAGAGGACGTTGGTCCCTCAGGCCACCCTCATGAAGTCTGTTTCTGATTGTTTGGTCAGAGACATTCACACCAGTGGCCTGCTGGAGGTCATTTTGTAGCTCTGGCAGTGCTCATCCTGTTCCTCCTTGCAGAAAGGAGCAGATACTGGTCCTGCTGATGGGTTAAGGACCTTCTACGGCCCTGTCCAGCTCTCCTAT
>VUQS01071892.1:0-10293 GCA_015108495.1 Heterochromis multidens
GTAAAACAGTAATAAGTCATAATACCTGCCTTCCTCTTTTCCCCTTTTAACTTCTTTATAGTTTTTAGAGCTTGTTTTATTTAATAAGATTCAAGATTCTTATTGTGTAAAACAAAAACAACAAATGTACAATGCATCACACTACCTATAAACGAAACACAGGGAAGACAGAGTAACACAGTTACTCAGTCAGACCCATTCCATGCTAACAACTAGCTTTGAGACCCCAGCAATAGAAAAAATGGGACTTTGCAAACCAGTGGAACCTGTCATCGTGGCTATGTCTGTCTTTTATATACAGTTTATAGTTCCACACATGATTCAGGTACTTGTAGTGCACTGCATGTAGGTATACTTTTCAATGCAAATGTCATCCAGTCCAAAGTCTTTGATCTCCACTTACTCCTTAGGGAAGTATTTGGCTCTTTTGCTGCTAAATGTGTTCTGTGTTCACCCAGTAGCTGCTAACTGTGCCTGTCTGCCATTTGGTGCTAAGCAGGTAGTGCACAGTGAGTTTTAAGAGCTTATTTTTGCTGAAAAAGTCTGCCTGTTGTAGCTGAAAATGTTATGAGAGCAGTGAGAGTGAACTATAACTACAAATTTACAGACTGAACAGCAAAACAATGAACTGAAACTTGATATAAAGCTCCATAAAGCAGAGAGGAGCTGCAGATTCAGCTGATAATTCTCAGTAGGTTCATCATGAAGAGAGACCCCTTTCACAATTGATATGATTTTATTATAAAACACTGATTACAGCCACTGTAAAGATAGCATAAGGTAGGTTAGTAAAAATGCCATTTATACCCTTTCTTTATTACTTGAGATCTTTAGTGGTTTTCTTCTTTTCTGGCACGTGTTTTTTCCTTGTGGCATTTGTCCATTTTCAGTTTTACTGTTTTTATTCTTCTTCTGTCATTTTGCTTGCCTTTGCTTTAATATTTATTATTATTTGTGACTACTCCAGCCCTGTAACCAATTAGCTACAAGAGCACCATACACCATTCCAAAGATTAAACACCTTCTCTGAATTCACTGAATATTTCTGTTTGTCTGCGAGGCACTGCTCAGTAAATCTGTGTGTATTTGTGTTTTCTTGAACGGGGTATACTGTACATGTGTTCATACATGAACGTCTGTGTGCTCTCTGGGGGACTAAAGGAAATTGGAGGCTTACTTCCTTTCCACTAATTACCCCACAACAGTCCCCACTAATTGTCAGGGCCTCCCATGCATTTGATGTCTTTGAATGTCCAGCAGCATGAAGCCATGTGCACAAAGTAGGGAGATGGTGAGAGGAAGGAAAAGGCAGAACAAAGCAGGTCAATGGATTAGCTTTGATGTTGTGTACAAGCCATAGCCTTTAGAATAACTTCTGGATGTGGATCCATTTCCTTGGAAGGTAGGAGGCAGGCAGATCTGCATTATAATATCAACATGGACATAAATGATATACTGCATCATAAAACTATAAACTGCTGTCCATTGCTACCTGCTCCCTGCGATGTTTATTTCAATCTGGCACCCAAAAAATTGGACATAATAAAGTAAACACCTTCCCATTCGAATGCAATCCAGTGCAATGGTCCAGCAACCCACACTGTCTTTGTAAACAAGTAATAATCAAAGAGGTATTGATTCAGTGTGTAGTGTGTGAAGTCAAGTGGGAACCTGCAGGACCCTCTGGGCTTGTGAAGAGCATTCCCATTCATTCAACGTTAACCCTCCCAACACTGGTTAAAATTGAATGAACAAATCCCTCCTACTGCTCTTTTTGTGCACATCTGCACTGGTATTCACTGCCACCAGGAAATAGGCATATGTTTGCACGCTCAAATCTGACACTGACACCTCGTGACATGAGAACTTGTATTTTACTACTTGTATTTTTATAGCAGCATTCATAATCAATGTCACAAACAATGTTGAGGAAAAAGTCACAATATGATATGAGTAAGTTCTAAGAATAGAATTAAAGGAGAATACTGAGTCAGGAGGGCTGGATTGCAAAGTCATCTTTTATAAAGGAACCTTTATAGAGCTATGGCAGAGCATCTCCAAGGTGCATGATGAGCTGGCAAACAAGGAGAAGATGGACAGTTTAAAGCTTTGTAAATCAGTCAAATTCTTATATGTAATCAAACTGCCAGCCATAAAACAAAAGTATAACTACATAGCTAACATAAAATAATGTTATAAACTCACTTATGTCCTTTGACAGAGGTTAACTTTAAATAGTGTCGTTGGTGACTGACAGAAAACCACAATTATCCCTGTGTTGTTGGGCACACTGTTCTCTAAATATTTAATATATGAACTTTGGAAGGACAGAAGTTTTTTAAATAATTTTAAAACTTTTAATGACACTGAAAAGGCTTTTATTACTAAAACACAATGAGAATTCCAGCCTTTAAATTTGAAAGTGTGTCTGAATACTGTTATTTGCAGATACACAGTAAAGGGCTTAGTGAGGTAACGTCAGGGTTAGTCCTGGGTTTTCAGTGTTATGAATGTGGTTCAGTTTTTACCAGGGTACATCATCATAGTAACCTATGCTCCAAAACTGACCCACTCCAAAGCAGGTTGTGGTCAAGATTATAGCTCAGCAGGGATGAAATCATCACCTACTGTCTGGTTAATTCTCTGGAAAATAGTGTCAGTGTTCCTGGCAGAACCTCAGACTTCAGTGTGCAGATAATAAGTTTAATCTAAAGGGGTTTTTTTTATTTTGAATTACTTATAATATAGTATTAATAATTAAGTAATTAAGTATTAATATAGGATCCTAAAACAGGGCACTAACTTGCTGACTTTATATCAAGTTTTTATGTTGTCTAAACCTACATTTAAATTCTATTGTTATATTTACTCTTTAGTTGCTCTCAGACAGCATCGGGGTTTAACCGGGTCTTCTGCACAACTGAACTTTAACTTAATGGAATACCAACTGTAATCCAACAGATTCTCCTGGATACACCGGGAGAATCTGTTGGAATACACCAGTGTATTAATGATAGAGCTGTGATACTTTCACAGTCACACATTTTTGCTGTGTTTCTTTCCTGGCTTCAAGTAGGCTAAACTTTATTAGAATAGTAGCACTTTCGCAGTCTTACAAAAACGCTTAACGCTTGCACACACTCATACAGCACATTTCTCTTACACGTTTCCACTCTGCTGCTTTGTCTGCAACATCTATGTGTTGCTTTCAGCCTGTAATATCTGTTTAACCACTTCACGTTTTTTTCTAAAATTATGATTTTATCTTATCCGTGTTTGTGATTGGTTATATGCTGCCAGCACCACTCCAATCATGTGAACGTGTTCACAGCTAGATTAGGTACTTATATTGCATCTTTCTACTCTATTTGAGCATTCACACTGCTTTCTTACTACAAGCCTCATTCACCAATTCACACACACATTCTTACAAGTACCTTTTTCTATGCCTAGCCAGGGATCAAACCACTGACCTTAGTAGGCGACCTGCTCTACCTCCTGAGCCACAGTCACATAACTGCTATTATGCAGCTAAAAACCACCTTTGCTTAGCATGATTGCTGATGTTAGAAAACACAGATAAAGAAAAGATATCCTGGGTATGCTGAACTTGTTTCACTGTATAGGCCCCAGATAACCTCCTGCAGGCACACACTTCTTGCCGTAACTGTGAGTGCGTACACTGAAATTATATTATCTCAGGAAGTTAACAGGACATTTGGAGAAGGATAACTTTATTGTCAGAGTAGAGGATTGCTGTATTCCCAGTTCCAAAAAAGGAAAGTTCAGGTATGTTTAACCAGTGTACGGCTCATAGTATGCAGATGGATATTGATTGTAATGCAATTCCAAACGTGTTTTGCAGTCTGGCATCGACAAGTCAGTCAGCAGAGGAGATAGAAATGACAATAAAATTTAGCACATCACATTACAAAAGAAAACCTGCTGCAAGTGAATCTGATTTACAGCAGTGACACTACATGTGCAACAAAAGTCAATATAAGATTTCTTCTCATTTCCTGTTCAGTAACAAAAGCAAAGAAGGAAAAAATGTTACAAAATAATGCAGCGCATCAAAAAAAAAAAAAAATCATCACAGATTTAAGGAGAACTGGAACAAGCTCCTGAGGTGAGGTGAGGTTTAAGATGATTTTGAAAAGGCTTGAGGGAAAACAAAAGGAAGAGAGAAAAGTGTGCAGATTAAAAAGGTTTAAATCTGTAATACAGGTAAAATATTGGTATTTACAGCATTAAAAAATAAGGTGTTTGTGGGAACTGAGTAATAATGGCTGTTCTTCTTTACATTATTAATGTAGCACAACCAAATGCATGAAAACTTTTATTTTGCACACAGTGCCACGAAGAATTGGATGCTCGAAGCTAAACATTAGAAAGCAAACAGTAAAATCCAGTTTCACATGAATATTTAATGCTTGAAAGAGGGAAAATAAATGAATCTCAAATAAAAACAGAAAGGATTTTATGTTTCTGCTGACAGATGGAGCTTGATTTTGTTTACCTTGAGGACTTTATATATACTCTCTCCCATCTCCTGTCTTCTCCGTGAATAGCTTTGTCTCCCGCTGCAGCTGAGCGGTGATGACAGGCCTGCCTCAGCAACATGGAACTTTTCACTTTCACTCAAGACTTTTAGCCCTCTTAGGACCTGATTTGCAGAAAAAAACAAAAGTCAACAAATGGCCCATCTGAAGGTTAGTAAACTCTGTGTGGAGGAGACTGGAGTAAACAGACAGGCAACCATTCAGATACACAGAGGGCACAGAGTGTTCAGGGTGCATAAAAAGAGCAAATAGATTCAATGATAAGTGAAACTATATACATACACATAGAGATGAATTTGTTTGCTTTCATAGATTCTAAAGGGGACTTGTGGTAAACACGAGTGGTTTACATTCCTGTGACGGGAGATGCCTTTCTGTGGAAAAAGTGGAATCTTTTCTTGGACCAGCTGACCATTCTCATAAAGCACCAATTTGCTTATATGAAGCCAACACATTGGGCAGCGTAGGCTGTAAAAGTGCACATTTCTGCTCCGAAGTTGGACATTTCATCATGGGAGCCTGTGAGAACCAACTCTCTTTTAGAGCCAGCTTCAAGTGGCCATGAGGGGTACTGCAGTTTTTGGCACTACCACTTGTCTACATGTCTACAGTAAACTTGAGTTTATAACCATTGTTTTTGACAGAAATGAAATGAACTGAAATAACTGCACATGAGCAGCTTTTAATGCTGTTTAGGTTTGCTCATTCCCAGCTCCATATTTTACTGTTGGACTCTACTAGAGCAGCTTTGCATAATTCATAGCTCAAAATAGTCCTGATTTATCTTACAGTAGGCCCTGCTGCAGTTCCTCAGTTAATCTCAACCAGGTGTTTCACCTCCCTTCAAGCCAGACTTCCTTGTGATTGGCTGCCCCTCGTGAACAACAAGTTTTGAACAGCAGGTGGGTGAAGCTGTGTGCTTGAGATGACCATAATAGGGAAATTTGCTCTCTCTGACATCATACAGAGGCAAGAGTAGAAAAAAAACTCTCTGAATCTGAGTGTTTAGAGCAATCTGAAGGGATTACTTTGTGATATGCTGACTTCACTATTTGAAACTTTGTTTAATGTGACTATTCACTATTGTAACAGAATATGAGACATAATAGGTCCCCTTTGTTATTCACTTCAGCTCCAACACTATACCAACAAAAGGCAGTAAGCATATGTCATGGCACAAAAAAATTCAATGAAGACATGAAGGCTGTTTTCTGCTATGTATATGCAGGTTGAATTGCAGGTAGGTAGGATGATAATTTTGCATTATAAAATTATACTGAAATAGGTATTTGTGTGTGCAGAACCATCTGCACTCATTTCTTTTGTTTTCTTTTTTCTTTTTTTGGCACCAACACATCTGCACCTGTGTGGATAATTCATGAGTCAGCTTCTGTTAAGACAATTGGCAGCTGCTGATGTTGCTTTCCTGAGATAAAGTTAACTTCATCAACTTTTCATTATGATCCCTGCTGAAAGCATGTTTCTTTGTTTAAAGTTGAATGATGTCATTAGCAACACATAGAATTATGTCACTGCACTCCAGCTGTACTCACTTTCTCTCTGTTTAACTTATTCTTCTTGAAATACAAAGCTGTTGCTTTGAACCATAATGATTTACTGCTGCAGAGAAAGAAATATAACAAATTACAAAGAAAGTGTTTGTATTGGCTGACATGAAATTATTTTATATGACAGGTGATGGCTGGATTCACTGTGACTGTGTGCATTTGATGAGCATAAATTGAGAGATAAATGATGGGCTGGTTAGTTCACCCATGATCATGACTTTAGTCAAGTTCACAATCACCTAGTTCTCTCGGGGGCAGAGGAAGCGTTGTGTTCTAGGTTATAGGGCATTACCAGTATTTGTGGGGTTTTTTTTTTGTTTGTTCGTTTGTTTTTTTGCAAAATTAGCTTGGTTTTCCCACCATGTTTGTATTGCCTTTGTCACTTTTGACTAAAGTATCTGCAAAAACTTTCCCACTGATTTAGAGTCTATTTCTCGCTAACAGGTGCATGAGTATACTTTCTTAAATTAATTACTAAATACTACTGTTTATAAGGTGCCCCTGTGAAATATATATAAGTGCTGCTGATCCAGACTTCTGTTGGATGAATCAAGGCTGCATTCAAAATGTACACAATTTTAATAATATTGTAATTTATTATTTTTTTATTTGTAAATGGTGGTGCTTTGACACCGTGTTACTTAACCAGTGCCCCTGTGGTATCTGATTCATTGGTATTCACTCTCCTTTATAATAAGGCGGGATTTACATACACACAGTTTCTGACTGTCTAACACTTTTGACATGCCTGCCAATCAAGGTCAAATGTACCTCAAAGCCTGTTGCCCACCATTGCACAGTGAAATGTGTCATTCAACCCAAGCAAAAAAAATTGCACAACATTTTCAGAATGAACGTGCCCTACTTCTCTACCTGCTGCAGGTTCTAGGTACAGTGGATCTCCAGAGCAGGACAAGAACTGCTGTCACCATCTGTGGTCTAACACAGTAGAGTTGGAGTCTGTGCGACAGCAGGAAGAGGTTCTCTCTGGAGAAACTTATGAATGATATCGAGGACTGTCAAGACAGCGAGCTGAGTGTTTCTGCCATCATCGTGTTGTTGTCTTTTTTAAAACCAGACATAACCAGTGAGGAGTGAAGCTCTTGTAAAGCACTGACTTCCTGACTTTCCATTAAAGGACTCCATAATTTACAAAATGAAAACTAGTGATTGACACCATCAGGAGCTCATCAGGAAAACATTCACTAAGGTCTTGGGAGCATTAGTGCCTTAAGCTTGCATTCTTTCTAATAAGAGAATGTATTTGCTACATTTTTCAGACCTGAACATGATGCTTGTCTTTTTACATGAAGTATGGGATGGGACAAGCTGGAGCTGGCTTATTACCAGCCACTGAACTTTCAAAACAAAAACAAAGAGCATTGCTCACGTCAGTTTTTTTCAGATGCAAAAATAAAAATACAATCCAAAAATTAGTTGCTATTCATGCTTTGACTGGCCTGTAATATATCCAGATAAACTATATGTCGACTATCCACCCCCTCCCCCCAAGAAAGTGTAACAACAAGGTTGATAAATAAGGCAATGCTATATACAAGGAAAATTAGCATAAACCAAAGCTAAAGTTTTATTGAGGTTCTGATTATTCTTGGAGTACTGTGCTTCTAATCTTTGTTACTTCTCTTAAATACTGATTATGCAAAAAAGGAGTCCTCTTTTTGCACTCTCAGTAATAACAAGGTGCTTGACATTGGCATGGGGCTAAAGAATATGCATTGATTTGTTTGTCAAAGGGGGTGAATAATTCTGATGAGGTATTGATTGTAGTAAATCAAGACATTTGTCACCTTGGTTAAGGGCAGAGGGGCCTTGCTGATAGGTTGTATAATGTATATGATTGGTGAACCTTGAAACAAGGCATTGAAAAATGACCACTTTGCTGACTGGCTGTTAAAGGTCATCATTCATCGAGGGATTTTATTGACAACCTCAAGGGGACACAATTGCTGAACAGAAACAAAAAGCGCTGAAAGTTTATTTTTTATTTTCCGAAGTGGTTTCATACTCTGAAGTTATGCACTGGTGGCTCTACAACACTACACTGAAGCAGCCTGTGTTTTCACATAGAGGGGGAGAGTATTGCATAATCAGTATACCAAGAGATTTTCGACTGTGTGAATGCCAGCGGCTTGTGAAGGATGGTTATTGTTTCAGAAAGAGTGAATGAAGGGGAGAGTGAGAGAGAAGGAGAGTGAAAGAGGAGTTCAAAAGGTAGAGAATAAGAGACAAACTTGAAGAAGGCAATGAAGTAGAAAATTTAGAGATATAAGGAAAAAAGAGAAAATAAAGGCAAGACAAGAAAAACTGTAGAGAATGACAGGAAAGTGAAAAGATAAGAGGATTGTGGTCAAAGTCAAAGTGAAAAGGAGAAAGTTGAAAGAAAGAGATAATGAAGGAAACTGATGGTAGAAGTGTAGAAAAAGAGGGAGAATCCAATTATATGTGGCTTCAAGAAGTCAGATGGTCTCATCATACATGTTGTTCTAGAGCTCAGGACAGAACTCACACTCACTCCAGCTGCACTTTAAATTTATTTTTGTCTCTGTACAGTCGGTCTTTGAGCACAACTGATTAGGAGGAAATGGGTACTCATTATTTGTAGTTCATCAGTCAATACCTCCTTGGTGGAGAGGGCTCTGGTTCAAAGTTTAAGAATAAACTTAGCACCTGAATTAAAGACTGGAGTAGAAAATTGCTTTTTGTTGAAGATTTTCGTGTTCTCTTCAATTCTCAGAAGTCAACCATCATCTCATCTTTAATGGCATGATCTTCATAGAGTCACTGTGACTGTGTTCAGCACGCCAGCCTGTATCAGCTTTTTGGCAAATCTAGATTGTATCCAAAATTTTAGAAAAATTTTTTTAAACTAAACTACATTTGAAGGTAGTTTGGAATTACATTCTAACTTGGTTTCTACAGATCAGGAGTTTCCTGAATAAGTGCGCATGTATCAACCGGCATGCAACCTGTTCAGTTGCTCCTGCCTTTTCCCCCAAACTTTTTTCTTACTTTCACTTATTATTTGTTGAGTGTTTAGTTTTTTTAAATAGTGTTCTCTCAAACATGTGGGTTGAGAGCGTTTTTGTCCTGCTTATCCTGCAGAACTGTTACTTTCTCCGAAGAATGGGACCGCTGCGCAGCAGCTACACACAACAGCCTTTGTTTACTCCAGGGATCAGCTGATTGCCCTGAGGCCAGCCGGCTTGTTGGCCAGACCTATGGACATACCGGCTGAAATCTGGAGGAAAACACACCGTGGATGCAGAGGTGGGGGACAGAAGAGGAGAAAGAGGGAGATGTTGAGACAGCGGAGGCTTAAAGAGAGGAGGAGGTATAAGCCGTGTCTCCCATCTATTATAATGGGGAATGTGCGGTCGCTAGCTAACAAGGTAGACGAGCTAACGGCACTAGTCCGGAGTCAGAGGGAGTAGTGGGAGTGTAGCTTCACTGAATTATGGCTGAACCAGGATATTCCCGATGACAACGCATCTGTTGGAGGCTTCCACACTGTTCGGGCTGACAGGGACAGCTCCGCGAGCGGTAATCAGAAAGGAGGGGGGCTTGTCATTCTTGTTAACAACTGGTGGTGTAACCCTGTCCACATCTCGATCAAAGAGCAGATTTGTTGCCCAGACACTGAACTGCGCGCTGTTGAACTCAGGTTGTATTATTTGCCCAGGGATTTTACCCAGGTGATCTTGGTGGCTGTTTATATTCCTCCCTCTGCTAACCCCACAGCTGCATGTGACATCGTTCACTTTGCCAAAGCCCGGTTACAGACTCAGCACTCGAGTGCTTTCATAGCTATCTCGGGCAACTTCAACCATGTTACCTTGGATGCTACACTTCCAACCTTCACACAGTATGTGGCCTGTCCCACCAGGGGGGAGAGAATTTTAGACCTACTGTATGCTAATGCCAAGGATGCATACAGTTCCTCCTCCCTCTCCCCCCACTGGGTAGGTCAGATCATAACCTGATTCACCTCACCCCCTGCTATGTGCCTGTTGTGAAGAGAGAGCCTGTGACCACAAGGAGTATTAGGAGGTGGTCAGAGGAGACCTTGGTGGAGCTACAGGGCTGTTTTGAGGTGACAGACTGGCAGGCACTTTGTGAGCCCCACGGTGAGGACATCAATGGGC
>VUQS01071907.1:0-13540 GCA_015108495.1 Heterochromis multidens
TTGCAGCAAAAGGTGGCTCTACAAAGTACTGATGTTGGGGGGCTGAATACTTATGCACGTGCCAATCTTCAGATTTTAATTTGTTAAAAATTCATTTTTCTATATATTTTTCTCATTTCACTTCACCAACGCAGCCTAGTTTGTGCAGATCCATCACATGAAATGTCATTGCAAAACATGTTGTTTCCAGGTTGTGAGGCAAAAAAACCTGACGAATGCCAAGGGGGCTGAATACTTTCGCAAGGCACTGTATAATGAGCTGCCTGGAAAATCATTTCCCGACGGCTTTTGGGCACCAACAACTGGGTGTGCTCCTCATCTGTGCGAGTGTCACGACTCACCAGCCTGTCTCTAATCACTACAAAATTCGGATAGGTTAGCGCTACGTCAGGGCGCACCAGTTGACCATCAGTTTTCATCACTTGGTCAAAGGCTGAGCGTAGAGTATCATCTCAAGACTGCTCTAGTGGGAAATCTCCCATGGAGTGAATCACAGGAGCCAGCGGGGCCTCCCGAGAAGGCCCTGCCGTCTCCTCCTCCCCAGAGTCAGTGTCGGACGACCTCGCGTCACCGCTGAGCGCAGCACAAACACTACAAGTCCCTATCGGTCGTGAACGCATCCCCACACACTGCCCCAATAGGTTATGAAATCCCGGCCAATTTGTACCCAGAATTAGAGGATGCGTCAGGCGGGAGCTAACCGCGGCCTTGACTCTGTGCATTTTCCCTTTATATTTAATTTCCAGCGGCACTATGGGATATTTGTGGACGTCCTCATGCACACATCTAACCTCCACCCACTCTGCCTCCAACAATGCCCCTGGTTTGCATGCAGACCTTGGACCTTACCGGAACGCTGTACGTCCCTCCTAGACCGGGGGAGGGTGTCGGAGGGCCGGCGATACAGCACATCTGTCCCACCTCCGTCATCTGGCACTCCCGCCGCAGGTGCCCCGAGCGCCCGCACCTCCAGCACTCCTGCTGCGGCGTTTGTGCGACCCCCGGTGGGTCAGGTGCAGCGTCTGACACCACCAGGACCTGCGGGAAGATGACAGACATTAGATGAGTAGTGGGGGTCTCTGGCTGCTGTTCTGCGGCAGAAGGCCGACGTGGAGGCACCGTTGGGACTCTCCTCCTTGGGGCCGGGATTGGCCAGTTCCCCACAGCCGACCGCGCCAGGGTGTGTACCGGCCGCCCAGCTCGGTACTCCTCCACCCGCTCGACTGTGTCGATGAGCCTAGCCGGCTGATGTCTGCGGACCCACTCCGTCTCCTCTGCCGGCAGCCTTTCCATAACCCGACCGAGGACCATCTGCTCCTCCCCCTCCGTGGGGCCAGGCTGCAGCCATCTGACTGCCGCGATATGCAGCCGCTCAGCGTAGCCGAAGGGCCAGTCCTCCAGTCCCATGCTGTCCACCCAAATGTAGCGGCGGTGGTCGTCAGCAGAGAGACCCTGTGGCGGCCACCGGCAGGCCTCCGCCTCGGCCCCAACGTCACCCGGCAAATCCAGGGGGTCGTCTTCCTCCCCCATCCGCCAGAGCGCCCCCACCGGGCCCGGGAAAAGTGGCTGCGGCGCCGGTGAGAAGCCCACTCCTCAGCTGTGAGGGACTGCGGGCCCGCCATGCTGCAACTGGGTTTCGGCACCACTGTAACACAACAAACCAGACAGGCAGGTTTGACAGATTCTGTCTGGTTTATTTACAATGCTTTTTACAGAGTTTCCTGGCTGACAGCTTTCCAGCCACGTAGCCTCCAGCTCTGCTCCCATTCAGCACTCCCTCTCACGTCCCGGCATCCTGCTGATATAGGGGAGACATGATTATTATGACCCACAGCTGTGCTGGCCCGCCTCCCCTGATGCCACCCCCTGAACCCACTGCTCCACCCCTCCCCTACAGCTGAGCCGCAAACCACACCACTGCCACAGTGATGTAAATACCGCTTCCCAGAGAATCAAGTATTGTCTTGATGTAGCCATTTGAACTTATTTCTGTCAGTCCGCTATCTTAAAGCCACTGAAAGTCTCTGTGGGTTCAATGAAAGAGACAAATATATTTATATTTATTCCTGTTTCTGTGCATAAAAAGACCCAATCTGGCAGTTCAGGCATTAAAAGGATTAGCTAACCAGTAATGTTATATTTCCAGAGCGTTCCTTCATCATTTGCTTGAGAGTGACTTTTTAATGTTTTTCTTCTGCTCAGGTTCATCAGCTATCCCCGCACAGAGACAAACATTTTTCCACCAAACTTGGCTCTCGCCCCACTGGTAGAGCAGCAGACACAGAGCCCGGTCTGGGGGACGTTTGCCCAGCGAGTGCTTGACCAGCCGGGAGGGCCCAACCCACGACAGGGCAAGAACTCTGATCAAGCCCACCCTCCCATACACCCCACCAAATTTAGTAACACACTGCAGGTAGCTTTCTGTGATTACTAAAAGGGTATTTTTTATTTTGATTGTTTTAATTTTATGAACAGAAAACAATTGTGGAATTTGAGAAGATAATTAAATTAAACACTGGTTTAACAAGTACTCTTATTGTCACTTTGTGTTCTTTCCAGGGGAATGAAGGACGTCTGTATGAGTTCATTGTCCGCCATTTCCTGGCTTGTGTATCCCAAGATGCTTTGGGGCAGGAAACTGTTGTGGACATAGACATCGCTCAGGAGAAGTTCTCCACCTCAGGACTCATGATCATTTCAAGGAACTACCTGGACGTTTACCCTTATGACAGGTGGAGCACAAAGGTACAGTGTGGGTGTTGAGACTGACCTAACTCGACCATAGTTTTGTTCTAAACCCAATTAATAGAGTTTATTCAGCCACAGAAAAGCTCATGCTGACTCTGAGCTAAAACAGTCTTATCTTCAATGGCATTCATTACGCATCTCCTGGTTTTTGCTTCTTGTGACCGATATATTCAATTAAATGCATTTTGCAGCTGATTCCAGTGTATGAACAAGGCTCTCAGTTCCAGCCCTCTGCTATTGAGATGGTGGACGGACAGACGAGCCCTCCGCAACTACTCACTGAAGCCGACCTCATATCACTGATGGAGAAGCATGGCATTGGTAGATAGTTGACACACAAAGTCAGAAATTTTGTTTGTTTGGTTGTGTGTGTGTGTGGACTTATCATTAGTCCATAAATACTTAAAATGGTGATGAATCCCACATATATATGTAATGTGTCCTTTTTCACACTGTGGGAGACTTAAAGACACAGTATTAAATGTGTCACAGTTTAAAATATTTTCCTTACAAGCACATCTAATTTTCATGTAATTTAATGGAGGAAATGTTTATTTTTAAAATGTGTCGATCATTTAGTGAATTAAATGTAATCTTTAAATTAAATATGACCATTAATGTTTGATCTCTATAAAGAGATTCAGCACATGAATATGTAGAATCTGTTGTCAAAGGACAAGATTTTCGATACTGTGAGCTCTCTGGTTTCCTTTTGTAGTCTCTGTAGTCAGAGTGCTATTGCCCAATCATGTTTAGGTAGGCTTTGGTAGCATGCAGGTAAATAATATTAAGCATGTGAGGGATGGTTGAAATGCATCACATATTGAATGTATGGATTTAGCTTTTCATTACCTTTTTTAAATGTATTTGCATTTGAAAACAATGACCTGTGGATGGAAATGGCTGGATATCAGAGGACTACACTGAAAGCCCTAAAAACTGGCCGTTGCCTCCAGAAGCTAAGTCAGCAGACTAGCCAACAGGTTTCCAGATTGTATGGAGTGTAGATTTTTCTGCAATCCGTATCACCAGAAGGATTAAAACAAGCAGACAGCAAGTGCCTTAGCAGAAACAATCCTCTAATCTACTAAATCTCTACTAGCTGATAAATTATTTTAAATAACTCACATTACAGAATGGTCACTTTTTTTGAGCTATACACATACACAATATCCTGTGGGTTCAACATTGTCAGCTGGATCATGTACACTCACTGGGCACTTTGGTAGGCACTGCTAGTTAACATAAAAGTCTAATCAGCTGATCATATGGCAGCAACTCAATGCATTTAGGCATGTAGACATGGCCAAGAAGTTCAATCTGAGCATCAGAAAGGGGAAGAAAAGTGATTTAGTAATGTTATATTTACTAAATATGAAGTCACTAAATAAAAAGTATGCATGTGGCATAGTTGTGGGTGCCAAACTGCTGATCTACTGGGATTTTCCCACACAACCATCTGTAGGGTTTACAGAGAGAATGGTCTGAAAAAGAGAAAATATCCAGTGAGCGGCAGTTCTCTGGACAAAAATGCCTTGTTGGTGCCAGAGGGCAGAGGAAAATGGCCAGACTACTTTGAGCTAACAGGAAGGGAAAAGTAATGCTGAGAACCATTTATTACAACCAAGGTATGCAGAAGAGCATCTCTGAACACAACACGTTGAATCTTGAAACAGATGGGCTACAGCAGCAGAAGAACACACCAGGTCTCACTCCTGTCAGCTTAGAACTTCCAGCAAGATAACACACCATGTCGCAAAGCTCAAATCATCTCAAACTGGTTTCTTGAACATGACAGTGAGTTCATTGTACTTAAATATCGTCCACCGTCACCAGATCTCAATCCAGTAGAGCACCTTTGGGATGTGGTGGAACGGGAGATTCACATCATGGATGTGCAGCCGACAAATCTGCAGCAACTGTGTGATGCTGTCATGTCAATATGGAGCAAAATCTCTGAAGACTGTTACCATCACCTTGTTGAATATGTGCTATGAAGAATTAAGGCATTTCTGAAGGCAAAGGGGTTCCAACCTGTTACAAGCAAGGTGTACCTAATAAAGTGTCCAGTGAGTGTATGTGCAGCCAGATATTTTTTGTGAGGATCTGATTTTACCATAGTGTCTTTAATAAAAGCAGCTACACTTATTAACAGTTACTTGACTCAGTATAGACGTTCTTTGTTCTGTACTCACTGTTTGGTCTCTAATGTGAAGTTTACTATGGTAACTGTTCATATTACAGGTACAGATGCAACCCATGCTGAGCACATTGAGACTATAAAGAGTCGCATGTATGTGGGCTTGACAGCTGACCAGAGGTTTACTCCTGGAGAGCTCGGCATGGGGCTGGTGGAGGGTATGTGCACACACGCACTCGATGTAGAGCTCAGCCACTCAGTTATACAGCGTACCTATCAAGAGTGTGTACGTGTTTGTGTGTGCTTAGGTTATAACTCCATGGGCTATGAGATGTCAAAACCAAACCTACGTGCCGAATTGGAAGCGGACCTCAAGCTGGTATCAGAAGGCCGAAAGGACAAACGGAGCGTGCTGCAGCATCACATCCAGAAATACAAGACCGTCTTCATTGAGTCTGTCAGAAAAGCAAAGAAGTTAGTTGCATCTACCTTGTACCGTAGTTTATATTTGTATGTCTGATGCATCCTCAGAATCATTTCACACAGCAGTTAAACTGGTCCTGCTATCGCTGCATCCTCCTGGTAAGAAGTCATTTTTCTGCTGTTCCCTCAGGTTAGATGAAGCCCTGGTTCCATATCTCGGTGCAGCTCATGAGTTCACTGCAGCAGAGCAGCAGGATATGGAGATCCCACTGCTGGTGAGGAAGTGCCCCAACTGTGGTCGGGACATGGTGCTGAAGAAGAAGAGGGAGGGAAACAGGTGAGACAATACCAAGAATAGAAGTTTAAAACTGCTCTCTCAAGAAGAAAAATGCATTCTTTAATGTGTATTTTAGCTGCTGTTGTCTTCTAATGTCCCTCAGAAGGCAGTACAGATGTGTTTGTTCATAAGAAATAAGAAATGCTTAATTTCTCCCAAAAGTTGGGAAATTACTTTGTTACAGGAACCAAACCATGAAAACCAATTTACAGTAATAGAATATAAAGATGTAAAAATATATAAAAGTAAAAATACACTGCCTGGACAAAAGAAATTCAAACACTCTAATAGTTTGTTAGATGCTTTTAACTTTGATGAATTTGCACATTCGCTGTGGCATTGTTTCAGTAAGCCAAGGGCCAATCTTTACACTACCTAGAAAATTAAAGTCTTTTTTTCCAGATTAGCTTCACTGATATTTGATTTTCCCAAGGTTGCACAGCTGTTTAGTCCCAACCCCTTGAGTTCTCTTTGCTATGTGCATGTGGAAGTGTTCTTACTTTCACCATTAAACCGTGAAAACTACTGTTGGGTTTTTTACAGCTTGATTTAAGTGATTTCCAGTCATGATCATTCAAATTTCAAATTTCAGACCTCATTTCTTCCTCAGCGATGATGGTTCACCACTATCCTTCCAGGTTTTAATAATGCGTTGGACAGTTCTTAACCCAGTTTTGGTACTTTCAGCAATCTCCTTAGTTGTTTTCTTTGCTTTGATGGATATGTCTTCTGTGTAAGAAATGAGAAGCTACTCACTGCATCAGTTAGGGTTTGATAAACCCTAACATAATAATCACTGCAGTAATTATCCAGTGGAAGGCTGTCATCTGTTTGCTTGGTTAAATCCAAGTGGTTACTCTTTTGCACAGGCTGCATATAAAAATGTAAACATAAAAATCTAATATGATACAATAAGGGACCATGCAGTACATTTTTTCCATTTTTTTTCCCCCCATTATCTGCAAATCATCTGCACCATGGTGAAAATTCTGTAATTTGTTGTTTTGTCAAATGTATGTATTCTGTTTATTGCATAGTAATGTAATGGAAACTACTTAATTATTTTTTTAATAAGTTAAATGAATCTTTAAATGTATTTTCTTTGGGGAGTAAGTTTCTGTCATCGTAGCTCATACATAAAAAACTCATACATAGTTTTTTCTGCATCCTCTCTGCACTCTGTGACCTCTCAGCTGCTCTCTGTCTCCTCCTGCAGTAAGTACCTGTCATGTGTGGGCTTCCCAGCCTGTAAGACAGCGGTGTGGTTCCCCGACATGGTGCTCGAGGTCAGCAGAGATGAAAGCATTTGTCCCACCTGTCAGCCACACCCCATTCATATGTGAGTATTGATTAATGAGTATTAATGAGTATTGTTTAAATTTTCATACTTTTTACCCTTCAGCCAAAAAGGCTGATGGGGTATTGTCGTCACCCTGTCGGGTGGGCAGCGTGGACACCCAAGTTTGTGAATGTGACAACTCGAGAAGGAAGTCACCTAGGACTTTGATTGATACCATAGGTGCATCTACTAAAAATCTAGAAAAAGTTCGAATCTCGGTGACCTCGACCTCAAGGTCAAGGTCAGAGGTCAAGTTTTCTGAAAATCTTGTGAATGTGATAACTTGAGAATGAAGTGACATAGGATTTTTTTATTTCCAGTATTTTTTTCATTTTGTTTTTATTGAGTCATTTTATTTGACTTTTAAATACTAATTGACAGTCTCACTAACACTTCAGTTGAAGAATAATTACACCTTAAATACAGACTCTGAGCTGTTAGCATGACTGAAGAGTCTTCACACATGTGTGGCCCTCATTGTTCACTGTGTCCTTCCTGCTCTGTGTGTTTTATTAGACTCATTTAAACTATGCCCAGTGGACTTGTTGTTACTCAGTTTTATGCAAATGTCCTCTGATGCAATGTGAGTGACAAACGGGTAAGAATCCGTTGCATTTACTACTATCCTCCACCAAAGGAGTGGGGATTGTTTTCAGTGCGGTCCACTACTATCCAGTCAGAGCAGTGATTGTACATTATGTGGTCAATGCTGTAGACAAACAGCTGAGTCTTAATAAGAGGCCGAAGACTGCCTCCTACTTGATAGCTGTGTGTGTGAACACAGTGTTAGTCTTTTTTAATCTCACTCTTTTAGTCCAGGTCTTTAAGGAAGTGTAACACTAACTCTCTGCTCTAACAGTGAGCAGAGGAGCGTAAGATACCGTAAGCAGTAATAAGTAACTTAGAAAAACAGCTGACAGTCTCTTTTTTTTTCTTACACAGCCTCTTCAGAAAGTACAGGATGTACTAATGCTGTGGTTGTAAATAGTTGACTGTCACAGCTTTAAAATGAAATGCTCCTTTTGTTTCAGTTCCTGCTTCTCATATGAAGCCAGGAGAAAAATATTAGTTTACTAATAATATTTTTGAAGTTCTCAGCACTGAAGACACATCTCCCAAATGGCAAGTTAATTTGACATTGTACAAAGCTAAGGTGACCAAAATCTGGGCATATTTTGTTAGATTAACAGTGGACTCTAATTTTCCAGCAGTCTCGTCCTACATGCTTTCACTGACACTGATTACGTATTGCACCACACTATGCTATACTGTATGCTTGTGCTGGTGTATTGTGTGGTAATTACCTCATGGTCGTCAGTGCCAGCCATAATAGAAACAAATAAAATGCTGGGACTTTCTTCTTTCCTGGGTCCCCGCTCTTTGTTGTGGTCAGTTTTTTTTTTTTTGTTGGTTGTTTTTTTTTTTTTAGGGGCAAACATGTTTGTCCCTCAAGTTTTTCCACTTTTTTGTACATTTCCTTATATTCATTCTGATAGTTTCAGCAATCTCCTTCTAGTAATTTGCTGACATTTGTGAGTCCTTATATTGATGTTATGATTACTATTCCTTATATTAAGGTGATGATTGTTATTCTCTCACTGATAAATTAAACTGTGGCAAAAAAGTAGCCGGAAATGCACAGAAGGAATCGGCAGCACTGAACAGGCCAATCACAGTAGTTGTGGGCTGCGTCAATGCGACATGTAGTTACATTTCTAGAGAACCTATGACATCAGGTTACGTCATAGGTTACGGCCTAGAGTTTAAGACAGTTTTGTGGGTACGATGTAGCTACGGCGTAGATTTCCCGTTGAAGCAGACCCCAGTAACACTCTTTCTTCCAGCATAACAGTGGAAGAACCAGCCTGTATGCTGCAACCTGTTTGCACTCCTTTGCACCAATTTTCAATATAAAGATGTTTTACAGTTCCAGCCGCATGACTTACACTTGTGAGATAATTGGACACCAGAGGCCAGATGTGAGAAACTCTTCACTCCTTAATGAAGTTCAAGTTTGAATAGATGACAAACATGAAGCAGACTCTAAACAGGCTGTGGCTCAGGAGGTAATGTAGAGCAGGTAGTCTGCTAATCGGAAGGTCAGTGGTTCAATCCCCGGCTCCTCCAGTCCACATGCCAAAGTGTGCTTGTACAAGATAATGAACTCCAAAGTGTTTAAGTGCATAGAATAAATGCTGTGTGAATACGTGAATGGGGCTTCTAGTAGAAAGTGCTTTGAATGCTTACTTAGTGTAGAAAAGCACTATATAAGTACCATTCTATAAGCAGACTGTACTGCAGATAGATGGATATGTCTCAACTCAGTTTGTGACGTGGCCCTAGCAGACTTTGGCAGTTAGATGAATTGTTATGCATGTGTTGACATACACAATGGAATAATTCAAACATATTTTGATGAGTAAAAACGATTTAAAACATAATAGAAACAATCTATTTTAATCACAAAGACATATACAACCAGTAATTGTTCAAACTATAGACACTTGTACTTAGTCATTTGCATAAATGTGCAGAAACATTTGCAAATGCTTTGTGTCGTTCTATTAGAGTGCTCACACGCTGTGCTCAATTTACAATGATGCACATGCTTATTAATCAGCTGACTGCTTCACGGCTTTCCTTTTCTCATTAATTCATTAAAATTGTTCCATATAATTGAGGTCTGAGGTCTCCGTCAGACCTGGATGATAATTCAATGTTATGCTGTACTTTCAGTTGTCAAGAGATCTTACTAAAATTAAAACTTTCTTTACTCATATAGGAAACAGTATAGCTTTCTGCATCGGTTTGAGTGTTGTGTTTTCTGTACCTGGCACCAGTATTTGGTGTTGCACATCTTTTCAACGCAGGCATAGGGCACAGTAACATGATTAAGCCAGAGCCTGTACTTGTGTTTTGCCCAGGTAACTAAATGCTGTGAAGGATTTCACTTATTGTTTTGCTAAAGAAACTGAGAAAAAACAATATTTCAGCATGCATGATTTTTGAAAGTGGGTTGAACTTCATTGGATTAGTGGTGTCTTCTGTAAAAGATTCATTTGTCCTCGCAGCACAACAGAGGCTTAACTCACGCCTTAAGTGTGAAAAACAGATTTTTTTTTCAGTGGTCAGTTCAGTGCTAAGTACCCTCAGTGCCTTATTCTACCCTCTCAGCCATATAAACACCAACAAACAGTGACAGCCTTGAAGCTCTCAGTGGCTTCATCAGTGCAAGAAATGTGTCCAAATTCTTGTTTACACAAGTGGGCGTTAACCCGTTGAGCACGTGCCTCAGCTCAGTCCAAATATAGGGCACGCTCACTCGCAATGAGCCAAAGTGCTCCACACCAGCATCTGTTACCATGGCAACCAATCTGGTGGAGAGCTCAAAGTTGAGCTCCAGCGCTCTCTCCAGAACAATGTCAGTGCTTTGTTTTTGTTTTTTGTTTTTTTCTAATCAGATTTCACCCAGCAGTGTGCAGCTTGTTAGATAACTTCAGATGCTGATAACTGCAGATGTGTGCAGGAATAAACTGTTGCTTGCTGCTGCCGCCTCACTGGTTGCCATGGCAACTTGCTGTGTTATACCAACTTTTGTAATGCATGCGTTTTGAAAAAGCCACTTTATGATGGACTGTTTCTCCGCAGTCCTTCACACAGTCCTGTGTTCTATGAGAATATATTTTTTACATTTCAGTCATAAGTCACGATATGTTTTTCCTGACTTACTGGTAGTTTCATTTACACCTGGCTGAAGGACATAACAGCCCCTAAAGTTGACAGTCAAGAGGGTGACAGGAAATGTGAGGGTACAACACAAGTTCCCACCTAGATTTAAACTTCTATATGATATACCTCTGGTTCACTAAAACCTTTCCATTTATTTTTGTGGATCACATTTAATTGTTTCACTGTGCCAGTGAGCACATTATTTTGTCACTTCTTACCAAATGTTCATGCAGAATCGCAAAAGTGACTCATGTGGTGTTACCATTGAGCTAATTACATCATATTGGAACCCCTGTCTCTTAATGCATCCAGAAGTTTTTGTTAAGCATTTCATTTTTAATGTCTTTTAGTTACTGCTGAGCACAAAACAACAAATGTGAACCTCATTGTGATGCTAGATGAGGTGTCAGGGGAAACATCAAAGTCATTAGGATTCATCCTCTGGGGATTATGAATATCTCTATGTAGTTTTATGCCAATCAATCAAATAGTTTAACATGTCGTTCTGGGCCCAAGGGGTGGATTAGCAGGCTGATAGATCCATTAATGGGGCCATGCTGCTAACACAGCTAAAACTTAGAGCCCAACCGATATTGGAGTATCAAATACATATTGGTATCGGCATAAATATTGTCCAAAATCACTCAATATAAATATATTTTTAGAACAAAATGCAGAAATCGAAGATTGGGCTGATTTAGAAATTGGTCATTACAGGTTTTTCTCTAACAGACTGTTTCAGACTCAGTGTTTACAATACTCTCAGCTCTTTGGAGCCTATCCCAGCTGTTATGGGGCGAGAGGTACACTGGACATATCACCAGTCTATCATATTGCTAACACAGAGAAGCAGACAAACGTCCATGTTCACAGTCACACCTACAGCCAATTTAGAATCACCAACTAATGTAACAAGCATGACTTTGGACAGTGGGAGAGAGCCAGATCACCTGAAGAAAACCCACACAGGCACAGAGGGAACCTACAAACTCCACACAGAAAGGCCCCAGCCAGCCAGCGGCACCACCGCACCACCTTTCTGCGCTCCTCTGCCATACTGTATCTATTTATATAAAAAATATTGTTCAGTATATCAGAATTTTTGCTGTGATAAAGATATGCAGTAGGATGTTTTAACAGTGAATTGCTAAATCTTAATACTCCACACCACAACCACCACATACCCACTTGACTCTATCCAAATAGGATAATAATTGAAATTACCTCAGTTATTTGATTCTGATTGTGTTGATTGTAAAACAAATGTCCCACTCTGAATGAGTCAAGTAAGCTACGTGGACTGAGCTTACTCGTAGCTTACTTGACTCATTTAGAGTGGCTTACTCTCTTTGACTGTTAAATAACTGATGGATCACAGTATAGTTCATTTATTTGATGTGTACACTGAGGTTGCCTCCTGTGTGTCCTGCCTTCTTCAGGTTGAAGTTCAAGTTCCGCAGGGGTAGCCTTCCTCCCATGATGCCTCTGGAATTTGTTGGCTGCATCGGTGGCTGTGACGAGACCCTCAGAGAAGTGCTAGACCTGAAATATCTCAGACCAGGGGGAGGAGGTGGTGGTGCAGGAGTTGGAGGAGGAGGTGGAAGAGGAAATGACTCTCATCCACCACCTCCAAGGCCACCCAGACCGGATTCATCTAGAACCCGAATCTCCAATCCTTTCCCTTCTCTCCCACCTGTCCCCTCCTGGACCCCACAGCCGATGCCTCCACCAGGTGGCAGCGGTATGAATGTAGACACCAGCAGTGACGCGATTGTGTGCAACTGTGGTCAGGATGCACTCCTCCTGACTGTGCGCAAAGACGGCCCTAATCAAGGCCGTCAGTTCTACAAGTGCAACACCGGGAGCTGCAACTTCTTTCTGTGGGCAGATCAGCCAAGTGAGCAGGGGGCCCAACAGAATCGAGGGCCACCGCTGCCAGCACCGAGGACTTCCCAGCCTCCGAGGCCATCTCTGGGATTCAGAAACACCTCTGTTGGAGGCAGAGGCCAGGAATTGAGTGCAGCAGGACATGCGGGACAGGTGATGTGCAACTGTAACGAGGCGGCTGTGACACGCACGGTGCAGAAGGATGGTCCAAACAAGGGTCGCATGTTCCACACCTGTGGGAAGCCAAGAGAGCAGCAATGCGGCTTCTTCCAGTGGGCTGATGAGAATGTACCTCCACCAGGTGGGGCTCTCACACACAAACCCTTCTCTAAGCTCCTAATCCTAACCTTTCCCATCACAACTACAGCTAAAATAATTTGAGACCACATACCTCCTAGAGAGCTGAAAATTCCCTCCACACCATGCATGAATTGAGTCTTTGAATCTAGAAGATCCAATTTTTCTTATTTAACTTTAATATGTATTTGTGAGGATATGATACATGTTACACGCTCAAAATGGTAAAGAATACTTCCTGGATCCGGATCCAGAGTGACTCCAGAAGTCATCAGTTACTTATAAGTGAGCCAGGCCCCACCTCTGGTAAAATGTTCATGCAAATCTATCCATAACTTTTTGAGTCATCCTTCTAACAAACAGGCAAAGAGCAAAAAAACAACAATCCAAACCACTCACATAACTTCTTTGACTCAGGTACTGGAAATAAAAAGTATGTGACCTTCTCTTGATGCATGCTCAATAATCCAGGTAAGGAAATCCCAGAAAGCTGAATCTGTTCATCTGGTCGTAGCGTTTTCAGTGGGAGAAACGTTTTGTCACTTCATCCAAGTGACTTCTTCAGTCTCAGCTGACTGCAGGCTTCCCCAACCTTATAAATAGTACGTTTGCATAATGACCGAAACCAGCACCACTGACT
>VUQS01071911.1:0-10321 GCA_015108495.1 Heterochromis multidens
GTCAATGGCTGTGAATAAAGAGCAACTTGTAAATAACTCATGAAAGAATAAAGTTACGTTGAAACCAAGCACACCATTGTTTTTCTTGTGACATTACCAATAAGTTTGATGTGTCACATGACCCTCTTCCTATTGAAAAAACAAAAGTTGTATCCAAGATGGCCGACTTCTAAATGGCCACCATGGTCACCACCCATCTTGGGGAGTTTGCCCCCTCACATATACTAATGTGCCACAAACAGGACTTTAATATCACCAACCATTCCCATGTTATTACGGTGTATCCATATAAATGGCCCACCCTGTACAATGTTGCTTGCTGATTCTGTCCCCAAACTCTGAGGACGAAACAAATGGAAAAACAAAGCTCATGCCTGCCCTGATTGAACTCTGACTGACAGCCTCAGTGTCTTTCATTCACTGTCATTCTTAAGTGTGTTGGTGCCTCAGCTTCCTTTATGGACTCCAGCCTTGTAAATGCCCCATTCCACACAGACACAACTGCCCATCGTCAAACTGATTTACATCTGTGTGTGTCTGTAACAGTCTTTTAAAACAGAATCATTTCAAACATTACACCCCTCCCTCCCACTCTCTCCTGCTCTCTATGAGTATTACCATTCAGCATGCTAAAAAAGGGCACGCGAGGTTTTAGTTTAAGACCTTTGCTCTTGTGGTCGGCAGTGTTTCACACCGACCTTTGAACCCTAATGCCTGTGGACTTTGAGTTCAAATGCACACCATGACCCTGCCATTGAACTCCCAAATGGGGGAATGGCAGTAAGGAGGAGCAGCATGAAAGGAACATCCTACGGTAGCTTCTGCTTCTGGGGCTTATTTCCTTTCAGTTTTTTTTTTTTTTTTACCATTATTTCATGGATGTAATGGTCCTAATTTTATTCTCATTTTGTCTTTAATTAAGAGGTGTGAGTATGTGACAGGATAGCTGGGAATAAAATAGAGGAGCTTTGTTGCAGAGAAGAGACTATTTCAGCACAGTCTGTATACTTTTTAGTATCTGACATTTAAATGAAAATCCCCCCTTAACGGCTGCAAACCAATCTTCAAACTATTCTGTTCAATTTATTTCAGGAGTCTCTTGTAAAACAGGTCACTTGATATATTTATGTATGAATTTCTTCTCATCTGCTTCAGTCTACGGATCCCTGCATTTCCCAGAATTCCCTGATAAGGAATCTGTATTGGTTGCTCTCATCAGAGGCAATGAAAATAAATGTAGGTGCACTAGTAGCTTACTAAAAACTCAGTTCATGAACACTTACACTGCGAGGTACTTTCATTCTTGTATTTTTGTTCTTTCTTGCAAACCGAACTTCCTGTTTAGCCACCGTCATTCTACATTTGTTCAGTCTTCCTGAAAAGGTTCCCTGGCATTTATTGTCTGTATTCTTAGACAAATAATCATCTAATACAGCCTAAAACTCACATAGAAAAAAAAAGTAATTGCTTGGTTTCATCAATATCCAAAAAAACCCACCAATGCTCATACTAGATTGATATATTTTATCTAAACGTATAAAGCAAGCCAACCTCACAGCATATCTCTGACAAGGGCTCTATTCCATGGCTTATATTTTGTACTTATAAGCACAGTTACAAATGTCATTGGGATTTTGTATGAAGTTTTCTTACATCGAGAACAAACAGAAAAGTTCCAGTTTCAGTTTTTTTCTCTATTTTGCGAAATAGAAAAAAAAAGACTTTTGTAATTGTGTTGTTCTCTCTAAAAGTTTGCTGTCTGAAATTAGCATTAGGCCTGTGCCAGTGTAATGATGTTACTAGATCAAGGACGAGACATTAGTAAGAGTCTGGCCTAGTTTCACAACCTGCCAAGCCTACATCTTTTTGGGGGAATTATCTGAGTCATCAACACAGGTGTCAGAAAAACTCATTGACAGAAATAAAGTCAATGAAAAGAGTCTTCTTTCACCCAAATTCAACAGAGTTGAAGAGTTCTTGTAAGTAAGTGAAAACCAAATGATTCAGCCTCAAATGCCATCCTCTTGTAACCTCACTGACAGAACCCAATGCATTCTTTTTCATTTTTTCAAACAGCATTAAAAGCAGGACAGTTGCTAGGGCTGGGAATCTCCTATTCTGCCTTAGATGTGTAAAAAGAAAGTTAAATAATACATGACATTTCAATTTGGTTTCAGAGTTGCAGTGCATTTTTTTTTAGCTCTTTTCTTTTAAGTCAAACACCAACCCTCACTCTGCTCTGTATGCTTGTTGTACATGCAACAGTGTTAAGTAACGTGTTTTGGCAAAATGTACAATACCGATTGGTAGCAACTAACACAGTTAAACATTTTTGATTAAGCACTCACACTTGGTTACTTTGAGAGGGGAAAAGATTCTGTTCTTGTTTAAATTTACACGTCATCTGTTTTCTTTCCAGCTCGCCGTGGTGCAGAGGAGGTTGTGTGGCTCAGGTCCTGCCTTACATTAATATTCTTCAAACCTACACCATGTACAATCTGTTATATTGTAATCTTGCAATCATAGCAATTTTACTACTTCTTTGCTCTCCCTAGGCTAAAAAGATGGTATATGCTGTATAAATGTGTCTTTGTTTTGTTTTCTACAGTCTAGAACTGTTGACAGTGAGCAAAATTCTAGCAGTGATTCCCCATCAAAAGTGACAAATTAGTAGTATATTAGCTGTTGGCCCTCATCCAGAATAAAATTTAAAAAAACATCCTCCTGCTTAAAGGAATCCTGTCTTCTAGACTCCTCATTATTATTGAATTAGTTTGAATTCAGCTTACTAATTGCATAACTAAGCTTATTTAACACTGTCTGTCAGGGCAGTTTAGGCCAGCACTGACATTTGAAATCAATTAGTTGATACAGGGTGGCACTGAATAGTATTAGATGTTGCTCAAAGTGATGCAGAGAAATGTTAACTGAAGTTATAAATTGCTGACACATTTACTGCTACGAGGCTCCATCTGGATGCCTTAAATATCTCTCTTCATTTACAGCCAATGGCTGTTTTTAGCTCCTATTCTGAAGTGGATTCCCTTTAGGATAAGATGAGTTAGGACAAAGTTTAGTGACTCATTTCAGAGAAAGAGAGATGTAGAGTAAAATTATCATGATTTGCCAGTGTTCAGTTTATCTCTCATTATCATATTGTTCAAGATAAAACATTTACAGTAAGGCACTTCTTCTTTTTTTTATGAAAGCAGAGAGTACAACAACCACAACAGACTGAGATGTAGTGTTCAGTCCCACATGCCACCACTCACTTTATTACCATAATTAACTTCCACCAGTCGGGGTCTTCTCACTTCCATATCTGCAAGTATCTCTGGAGAGCAGCTCTCACCGTGAACACGGCAGGGTTCTCAGCATATTACTCACTTATTCATTCTCAGTGTGACTACACTGAGATGTGTTGCAGGGATTAAATGCATTCTCAGGTAATCATAATATTTCTTGAAAACTTCCAAAGCCTTTTAATGTTTGTCTCATAAGGTTTGAGTCTTGCTGAACTAATTCAAAGCATCAAAGTCACAGAGATTTATCACCAACTCTCCTGTTCCCCTCAGCTTTACCAAGCATTGTTCAGTTTACTTTTCATTTCATTTAGCCAGAGCTCGTTTTTCAGGGAAGAACTTGCATATTTCAGCAAGACAATCTCAAAACGAAAACTACACTTCTTACATTAGCATTGCTCTGCACAAAAAGAGTTTGGGTGCTAAGTTGGCCTGTTTGCAATCCAGCACTGTTATCCACCGAATACTTTTGGATCACTGTGAAATAAAAATATGACAAAGGAGGCCCTGAACTCCTTTAAAATTAATTCTATTAACTATTAACTTGATTTAATCCCACACTGGGGAGATTCAGATGCTACAACAGCACAAGAGTCAGAAGGAAAAAGTGAACCAAAGACATACCAAAAGACTAACAAAACAAAAATCAAGAGTAATTAAATCAACAGTAATTTGTACTATGTACAATTGTACTATCTAAAATACACTAGACGACATGTCACAGAGATTTTTTATATATGCATAAAGTGTAGTGACAATGATAATATATGCATGTGTATTCTTAAGCGGGTATCTATCCTTTGTGTGTATTCTACAGTCTTATTTCTGTCGGGATGAAGGACCTGCGATAGCGCTCCGTCCTACACAGTGGCTGTAACAGTCTACTGCTGAAGGAGCAGCTCAGGGCCTCCACAGTCTCATGCAGGGGGTGAGAGGTGTTGTCCATAATGGACATTAGCTTGGTTAACATCCTCCTCTCACCCACCTCCTCGATGGAGTCTAGGGGACCCTCCAGGACAGAGCTTGCCCTCTTCACCAGTCTATTAGGTCATTTCCAGTCCCTTTCCGTGCTGCCATGTCCCCAGCAGAAAACTACATAAAAGATTCCAGAAGCCTCCACCATTTCGTAAAAAGTCCTCAATAATGTCCTAAATTCCCCAAAAGACCTCAGCCTGCCCAACAGATGATGCCAACTTTGGCCCTTCTTTTACAAAATTTGAGTGTAATCTGACTAGTCCAGTTTACTGTTAAGATAAACACCCCAAAATTTGTACCTGTCCACCACCTCAATGTCCAAACCATGGATGTTTGGTGCAATGGGTGTTGGTTTTCTCCGGAAGTCAAACAACATCTAAATCTTGCTGGTGTTGATGTGCAGGTGATTAAGTTCACACCAGATGACAAAGTCTGTGATGACCTTCCTATACTCCAGATTGTTCCCCTCGGATACACATCCAACGATGGCTGTATCATCGGAGAACTTCTGGAGGTGACAATTAGTGGTACTGTCCTTGTACTAATTCCAATTAAACATAGGGTTTGCAAATCACTGAATGTGCTTTTTTATACATTTCATGCAGTTTCCTAGCTTTTTGGAACCTTAGTTGTGTGCTATATGTTTGTGACAGACTCATGAGACAGGAAAGAGGCTTTGGGAGAAGTTCCTTTGGGAAAGCAGTTCTAAACAAAAACAGCTGTTGGTCATAAGGTGGTTGGTGCACATTGTTTTCTATGAAACTGAAGCAAATCTTTGACTCAGATGATCTGATTTTCCTTTGACACTGAAAACTGAACAACATAAAACTATCAATAAATGTATCTTAACATATTTAACATGAAGTAAAATAATTTCTGATTTAGAACACCTTATCCCAAATGAAGTCTTTATTAAACATATCAGCAAATGCATAACCACAATTTCTGCTGTTCGGCCCCTAAGAAAAGTTTATTTTGTTAATGTCACACTTTAACACTCCCATTTTGAGTCATATTCAAACTATTTAAAGATCCACAATAGTAGCAGAAGAAGTAATAAATAGAAATTAATAAAAGAAGTAATAGTTTATCACTTTGTAATAGGAGTGCACACAGTTTCAAAATGCTTCCAAGCTTTAAGTTTTTTTTAGTTTAAAAAAAAAAACCTTTTCATAACCTGCCAAAACAATAAAAATGCTCCAAATTCCATAAAGGGTTTTAGGAGCAAAGTCCTGTCATTCAGCTCCCTTCTGCTGCTCAATCAGCAGTGAGACACACATCCTCTACATGTTTTCACTGGAATGCCCTGCTTCCTTAATCACTCTGTTCTTAATGACCCCACTGTGTGCTCATTGAACAATATGAGTTTACAACAGAGATAAAGAGTCAGATGTGAAGTGTTAATGTAAAAATATACAGCAGTTCCTTTTCATTTAGCTTCGACTTATTCTACTTATTCTCTACTTTATTACAGTCATATATATATAACACTGACCTATGAATCATTCAAGCACATCTGTCTATACATAAGAGACAACTTGGCAAAGAACCAATTTTGAATTGTATCTTTAGGCACTTTGTTACTAGCAGCCTGTTGCAAAAACCATTTGTTTTTGCAACAGGCTGCTAGTACAAAAATCATTTGTTCCCATTTCTTTAGTTGAATCTATGAAAAATGCCAACGATAACACAGTTTGACAAACATAAAATAGCATTTTTGCACCAACAAGGGGATCCCCAAAGAGCTATTAACTAAAAACTTGGCATATCTCAGCATGGTGTGCAGTGTGTCCTTAAAAAATTTATGGAAACTGAATAAGTGGAGGACAAAAGAAGAAGTGGCAGGCCTAAAAATGTATCTACAGCAGATGAACAGTATCTGAAAGTCATGTCCTTAAGAAACAGGCAAAAAAATCCAGTGGTGCTCACTCATTGACAAAACACTCAGGATTATTTAATGCTGGTCTTTTTCAACAAGTCTAATTTAGGTGGAATTTATCAGAAAGTGTTTAAATAAGCATTTTACAATACCTTTTTAGCAAAGGGTTGCCAGTTTCATATCTTGGCACGCACAATAAATGAGCAGGGAAGTGAAAGAGCAGCAGTTACCTCAATTGTCACTCTTGAGGTGCAAGGCCCTTAACCCCCAACTCCTCCATTGGAGATGCTGATCAGACTAAACATGTACAGTGCCAGAAAAAAGCATTTGCCCCATTCCTGATTTCTCAGTTTTTTGCATATTTCACATTTAAATATTTCAGATCCATCCATCTATCTTCTTACGTTTATCCAATTCCAGGTCACCCAGCTGCCATAAGGCGAGAGGCGGGGTACACCCTGGACAGGTCGCCAGGTGTAACACAGAGACACAGACAACCATTCGCACTCACATTCACACCTATGGGCAATTTAGATTCACCAATTAACCTAACCCCACTAACTGCATTATGACTGTGGAAGGAGTGCTGGAGAGAACCCACACAGACATGGGGAGAACATGCAAATTCCACACAAAAAGGCTCCGACCAGATGGTGGATTTGAACCCAGGACCTTCTTGCTGTGAGGCAACAGTGCTAACTACCACACTGCCCATATATTATATATATATATTATTAGACAAAGATAACCCAAGTAAATACAAAATACAGTTTTTAAATGATGATTTCATTTATTAAAGGAAAAAAAAAAACTATCCAAACCTACCTGCCCTGTGTGAAAAAGTAATTGCCCCCTTTGTTAAATCATGAATTAACTGCGATTAACCACATTTTTTAGAAAGCTGAAGTCAATTTCACTGCCACACCCAGGCTTGATTACTGCCAGACTTGTTGAATTAAGAAATCACTTAAATAGAACCTGTCTGACAAATTGAAGTAGGCTAAAAACAAAAACCTCAAAAAGCAACACATCGTGCCACAAACTAAAGAAACAGTTGAGAAACAAAGTGACTGACATCTATCAGGCTGGAAAGGGTTACAAAGCCAGTCCACCTCTGAATGGCTAAAAAAAAAAACACACACACACACAAAATCAAGGTTTTGGAGTGCTCTAATCAAAGTCTGGACTTAAATCAGATTGAGATGCTTTGACATGACCTTAAACAGGCCGTTCATGCTGGAAAACCCTCCAATGTGGCGGAATTTAAAGAATTCTGCAAAGAAGAGTGGGCCAAAATTCCTCCACAGTGATGTGAAAGACTCATTGCCAGTTATCACAAATGCTTGATTGCAGTTCTCGCTGCCAAGGGTGGAACAACGCGTTTAGGGGGCAATTACTTTTTCACAAAGGGCAGGTAGGTTTGGATAACTTTTTTCCTTTAATAAATAAAATCATCATTTAAAAACTGCATTTTGTATTTACTCGAGTAATGTTTGTCTAATATTAAAATTTGTTTGATGAGCTGAAACACTTAACTCTGACAAATATGCAAAAAATTAAGAATTCAGGAAGGGGCAAATGCTTTTTCACGGCACTGTAAGTGTCAGCTTCTAGGTGTGAATTTGTAGAAGGACAATGTGTTCCTGAAAAAGAGAGTTTTCATGTTCAGAACACCCGCCGATGATTAATAAACAATGGGCAGGCCAGTCACCAACACGTGTATTAATACACCAGTCCCATCTTGGTTCAATAGAATTTTTTTTTTACAGTCATCTTTTAAGTACACACAAACAGTAAATTTATGTTTTATGTTTTCCTAGCAAAAAGATAGCAAGCACAGTCAAACTTGAATATGTTTAATCCTTTTGAGTCTTTTAGACAATGAAAACTTCTTTGAAACAAAGCTTACTATAGTTGTTTTTTTTCTTTGACTCATGTATTGCCTTGAATCATGTGTACTAAAATGATTTTTTCAAGGCTTCAAACCAAATGTAAAAAAAAACAAAGATAGAAAATCAATCACTCTACAACAATCCCAAACAAAAGCAGATTTGATTTTCACTGTGAGGGATTATTTAGACATTATTCACTGTTACAGCCCAGGATAATAACCAGTATTAACTTTCCCACCACTGTGTCTGTTTAGACAAAAAAGGTACAAGTGGAAACACAACGCATAAACAGATTCTGATCATAAATTGAATGCTGTGGCCATCTACTGCTTCTCACCTGGAAGTGCAAGAGGTGGAGGAGTCCTCTTTGGTCTCTTATCAGTCTGAAAAGGCAAAAGGGTTAAATTTAGGTTTTATATTTTCATTTATTTCATTACAATGTTGATATTATATTAGCTTTCATTTGAATGCTTATATAAGCCTCACACAAAGAGTTTTTGTCTTGAACTCACACACTTGCTTCTCAGTAGAGGACTGGGAAAAGGCAGGACTTATGGCTCAAACCCAGTCTATTAATGCCAGATGCAAACTTTTACAGTATAAATGTCTGCTCAGGATGTGTATTACAACAAAGCAGCAAAACAAAACTGGTAAATTAAATCATTTGAATCCTAATATTGCTGTTCTATGTGCTGCTGTTGTATTAAGCGTATTAAAATAAATGGAACACTGTTTGTATTGTGTGTGGGATTGTCTAAAGCTCTGGATGTTATGGAAAGATGTTCTTCAACAGAATTGTTCCAGTTGGAGGATTTTACAGCAAATGCAAACCAATGAATTCCTTTTTAGTTCAAGTAAAATGTGGATTCCCCTTAAGAGATACTGAAAGACCTCATTCTATTCTGTAGATTAAGATGATGTCTTTTAGTTTGATATTTTTAAAACAAAACAACTTAGATATAAGAGTTGCTGTAAACACCTTTCTTGAATTTATTAAATTTTATGAATGATTTGAAAGTCTTATGATCTGATTGAATTGGTGCTCAGCGGTGGTTTGTGATTTGTATTACAGTAAGAGCAACATAATTGGTCTTTCATTTTCTATTTAAGTTTAACCAATAAGCTATATGTGATAGGGTGGTGGTGGTGTTATATTCATGTCTGTTAAACATGAACAAAAAAGGTGCTTGGTAACGTGGTGACTGAAAGTTAAATAACAAAACCTGGTTGCCTGGATTAAAATCTTAAAGCTAACATGTAATTTTAACCAGAGCTCTGCCTCTTCATATAGACTTAGCTTTTACCTGGTCTTACAGTACAGTTTGTATGAGAAGGGAAGAGGGTTTGTAGATACATATGTAACACTGAGGGTTTTAAAAAAGCCTTACTGGGGCTTTCTGAAAACCTCTAGACAAAGCAGTAAAACCAAACAGACTCTGTCTGAGTTAATATGGTAATAGATCAAGTGGAAAACGCATGTAGTGAAAATGTCCAGCTGTATTTAGTAAAGCAGATGATGCTGATGCTGTCCCCTGCATGTTTGTCTTTGAGTTCATCCACAGGTCATAGTCTCTGTGCTTACAGCTCCATGGTGACAGCCACTTCAGCTGCATTCAGTCCATATTTAGTTTCACAGCACTTACTGAAGCAGAGGGGGAAAAAAAACTCCTTTCCAGTGTAAGTGGCTGATTTCATCTGAGTACACAGGCTGTGATTTCACCTAGTGTCAAATAGGATTTTCTCACAAATTCTCACATAGGTTTGTTTGGCTCCAGTGGTTAATTCACCACCAGAAATCCAAACATTTTCAATTCAATTCAATTTTATTTATATAGCGCCAAATCACAACAACAGTCGCCTCAAGGTGCTTTATATCGTAAGGTAAAGATCCTACAATAATACAGAGAAAAACCCCAACAATCAAACGATCCCCTATGAGCAAGCACTTGGCAACAGTGGGAAGGAAAAACTCCCTTTTAACAGGAAGAAACCTCCAGCGGAACCAGGCTCAGGGACAGGCAGCCATTCGCTGCGACCGGTTGGGGGTGAGGGGAGAAAGACATGCTGTGGAAGAGAACCAGAGATTAATAATAACTCATTAAATGCAGAGAGGTGTAAAAACACAAGGTGAGTGAACAGAGGTGAGAAAAAGAGAAACGCTCAGTGTATCATGGGAAACCCCCAGCAGCCTAGGCCTATTGCAGCGTAACTAAGGGAGGATTCAGGGTCACCTGATCCAGCCCTAACTATAAGGTGAAACTCGAAAAATTAGA
>VUQS01071914.1:0-12440 GCA_015108495.1 Heterochromis multidens
CTCATCCCTGACCCGGAGTGGGCACTCCACCCTTTTCCGGCTGAGGACCATGGCCTCAGACTTGGAGGTGCTAATTTTCATTCCCACTGCTTCACACTCGGCTGTGAACCGCTACAGTGCGAGCTGGAGGCCACCACCTGATGAAGCCAACAGAACCACATCATCCGCGAAAAGCAGAAATGAGATTCTGAGTCCACCAAAGTGGAAGCTTTCCGCCACTTGGATACGCCTAGAAATTCTATCCATAAAAATTATGAACAGAATCGGTGACAAAGGGCGGCCCTTGCAGAGTCCAACACCCACTGAGAACGAGTCCGACTTATTGCCGGCAATGCGGATCAAGCTCCCGAAGCACCTCCCAAAGAATATTCCGAGGGACGTGGTCAAATGCTTTATCCACAAAAAAAAAAGTCCACAAAACATATGTAGACTGGTTGGCAAACTCCCACGCACCCTCAAATATCCTCGAGAGGGTAAAGAGCAGGTCCAGTGTTCCACAATCGGGACGAAAACCGCATTGTTCCTCCTGCATCCGAGGTTCGACTAACAGACGAACTCTCCTTTCCAGCACCTTGGCAGACTTTTCTGGGGAAGCTGAGAAGTGTGATCCCTCTATAGTTGGAGCACACCCTCCGGTCCCCCTTCTTAAAGATGGGAACTACCACCCCGGTCTGCCCATACAGAGGTACTGCCCCAGATCTCCACACGACATTGTAGAGGCGTGTCAACCAAGACAGCCCCACAACATCCAGAGCCTTCAGGAACTCAGGGCAAACCTCATCCACCCCAGGGGCCCTGCCACCAAGGAGTTGTTTAAGTGCCTCAGTGACCTCACCCCCAGTGATGGACGAGTCGTCCCCCTCATCCCCAGACTCTACTTCCTCTACAGAAGACATGTCAGTGGGATTAAGGAGGTCCTTGAAGTATTCCTTCCATTGCCTGACTATGTCCTCAGTTGATGTCAGCAGTGCCCTACCTGCACTATACACCGTGTGAGTAGAGCACCACTTTCCCCTCCTGAATCGCCTGACGGTTTGCCAGAATCGCTTCGATGCAGTCCGAAAGTCTTTTTCCATGGCCTCACCGAACTCCTCCCACACCCCAGTTTTTGCTTCAGCCACTGCCTGAGCCACGTTCCACTTGGCCTGCCGGTACCCATCAGCTGTTTCTGAAGTCCCACAGGCTATTTATCATCTACCTAAAATTGAGGTATTTATTTTGTCCGTTCCCATATCTTGCTCTGCTCAACCACAGCTGTAGAAAGGAATAGATTTCTGGCTGATCTTGATGAGTGGTCATTGTTCTGTCTCTCTGGAATTGTTGCACAGAGGATATAACATCTATACAAAACACCGAGGTCTGTCTACTTGTCAGGATTAAGGCATCCCTCAGCTTCCAGGTAAGGGAAAGTGGCATAGAAGAGATCCAAGGAAATATTCAAATATATCCCTCAACAGCTGTTGATTAATTCTAAAAAACAAGAAACAGTTTGTCAAAAACACTTGCAGGTCAGTTTCACCATTCACTTATCAGTGACGGTTGGTAAGTAACAATAACTATATAATAGTACTATATAAAATGGAACTGTATATGCCACATGTGGCGTGATACTTAACTAGACCCTAGAAAACTTTACAGTACTCACATTGCTTTACCAAACCTTTGTTTGCTTCTTTGCTAGCCATTGTTTAGATTCAACAATCATATTTTGAAGAGGCCTGGAATGTGTGCACTCGTGTAATTAAAACAAATGAACTTAAATCAATAGTGTCTCTAGTCTTTGCCTTGGCAGAGAGCAGTAATATACATAAGAATGACTGGACTGACAGCTGTCATTGTAATCATGCTGTCTCAATTCTTTAAGTATCAGAAAGTTATGTGGTAACATCTGGCCTGATGAGACTGTGCTTACAGACAGCATTTTAATCATGATTTTGAAGGCTGCAGGTTGCAGCCATTCCTCTCACACTGTGTATAAATGTAACAGGGCTCAGTGCTGGTTCTAACAGCTTGAGCTGCTTCAAGCTTTATTTGTGAAGAACACATTAGCTTACTAAAAATGGTAGCTAGCTAGTATTGCTGGGATGTAAGATTTTCACAAGCTAAGCTGAGCCTAAAAGGGCTACATGCAGTAATGCTAGTGTTAGCCATGTTAGCACGTTACTTTCAACAGGTGGTCAGGGTGAGTCCACAGGGGCACACTAGGAAGATCAGGTCTCCATTTCACTGCAGTGTCCCTTCATATTCTTCATATATCCGTGCTGGGCATTTTAAGAGAGTGAATACCAAGGCTAAATGTCCGTGTACAAGCAGAAAGACTTGTTAAAAAGGTCTCTTTAGGAGTGCAAAACTATGTGAACAGTAGGGTAGAAGGCCAGCCTGGGCCAGAAGGCCAGAGAGCTCCTTACATTGGAAGGCATGGCTAATTTATATCGCTTTTTCTCCAAGGACCAAAAGAGTCACTTAATGCTAAATGGAGAAGCTAATCCATTAGCTAATCCAGCAACTAAATATTTATATTTTCTCTTTTATTATCTATTAAATTATTAAGTAATTAATTCATTTATTTATTGAAAAGTTGAAGGCATTTTCATCTGATGGCTTGTTCTCTTGTTTGACTGATAACGTGTGGCTCAGCGCAAACACAGGAAGAGGAGGTCAGTATATTTGGGTCTTGTGTCCTTCTGTTCATGTTCCCCTGGCTACCCTTCTCTCCCTCTCTGGCAACCTGAAATGAATTTGCCTACTCATGTAGAGTTGTGTCAGTGCAGGGCGACACTGGCAATTCATCACTCTGTGCTGCCTGCCTGTCACTATTTCTCGACTTCTGTGTGTGTGTGTGTGTGAGACGCTATTCGCCTGCTGTCAGAACTTCTCACCACTATGTGTAACTCTATCCACTTAAGACCTTCGGTAAAGACTGAGAGAGGCCCTTCTCTCTCCTCTGCTCCGTCAGGTCTCCACAGCCTAGATGAATGGAATTGAGATTGGGAAGGAGATTGAGGCAGGAGAGGGGAAAGGGATCCAATTATCCCAGAATGCAGTGGTAGGTGGTGTTTAAATCAGGCGGTGCAACCCCTGACCCCAGTCGACTGCCGGGAGAGTGAGGTCCTTTAACAAGAGGCTGTGTTAGCAATGAGGAAAGCAAATGGAGATCCATTCTGTGGCAGTTTCTTCCTCGAAGCGTGGCAGTCCTGCAGTGCAACACAGATTAGCCATTACCCTCCGTAAATGCACTGCAAGGCTGGTTGAAGCTCTCTCAAGACCATTAAAGTGTCTGAAATTTCCCACAGACACATCCAACAGCCAATCGAGCCATTTGAAGCCCTATTAGGGAGCTCAATGCTGCAAAACCACAGCTTAACTGAGTGGATGAAGCCACTTTACTGATAATCAGCAGAACTGCGGACAACATGAGTTTGCAGATAATTTACTGCCACTTTCCTGCTCACACTTGTTCTCCAGATGCACACCAGGACTTGAGGAGAACAAATGACTGGGACTCAGTTGGCTGCCATGAACTGGGAGAGAGAACAGAAGGGGGCATTTAACATCACATTTATTTCATAAGGGAAAAGAACGAGAACAAAAAGGTAATACACTGTAAAACAAAACCAACAAACAAAAATCTCAAGTCAACTGTCTAAAACTGCGTTGGTTTAAGTTACTGCATATTTTCTCAGATTTATCCATAGACTTTAAATAAAAGTGGAGCCAGAAGTGACCAAAATAAGAAGAAAAGCTAATGCTAATGCTAGCTTGGTTAGCAAATTACATCCATAGATGGGATGCATAGAAACACATACCTGCTAATTAGTAAGTAACAGATTAATAAAACACTATAATTTCACTCACCTAAATTTAAGCATAGCCTTGTTAGATGATCTAGATCAGTGATATCAAACTAATTTTACATCGTGGGCCATAGACAGCCCACTTTAATCTACATTATAGAGAAATGCTGCTGTAGTAAAAGAAAAAAAGAAAAGAGAGAAATGATCACTCTTTGGGCTTAAATTGTAAGAAATAAATATGTAAAATTACAGAACAAGTTCTGGCAGCTCATTGTCCAGACTGTCCTGTAATGTTAAATCAGAAAGTTTTTGTTGATTAATTGAATTTTTATTAATTCATTAACTCAGCTAAATTTTTTTTTTTTTTTTACTGAATTCCATCTCTTGGCAGGTGCCACTGTAAAAAGATAATCAATGTCATTGACGTTACCTGTCAGTGGTGTACCTGTGAGAAATGAACAAATTAGTGCATTGGAAACGGAACAGAATAGAACAGCAAAAAAAATTGTGGTAGCATCACTCTTCGGGAGTTTGCAGATCTCAATTATTGCATTTAACTTAGTGTTTTTATTAATAACGGGAGCAGAATTTTCTTCCATGAACTCAGTTATAAAAAATAACTTAAGCTTGAGACTTTTTTACAGTGTAGCTGCTGCTAGCAGCTTGGGGCATGGTTTAAACCTGGGGCCAGTTGTCATTTATTGGATCTGACTTTATGTGAGTTCAATGGAAGAACTCTCTCCCTAAAAAGCATGATGCACCACATAAAAGAGAGAGCGAAAGAACCAACATCATAAAAAAAACAATCAGGACAGTGCACAATGCAAGCATAGATTAAGAAAAAAAAACTTTATTACTGTTGTAAGGTAACATTGACAACAACATGCTTTTACCACAATAAAAAATAAAAAGATATTGCACTGGTTTTTACTCTAGCAATGTTTTTTTCCCCTCTCTCCCTCTTAAACCCTTTCTGAAGCTTTTACAATGCACAGCTAAATCTTATTTCTCATCTTCATCACTCTTAAAAGACAAACACAAAGCATGGAAATACTGCTCTTGTCTGCAAGAATCAAGGCAATAAAAGTATTTTTCTTGCTTTACAGAACCAAAACAACCCCCTAATATTAGTTTAATGGATTGTACATCGAAACAGCACTGAATCTCATGGAGTGGTAGTTTAGTGGTAATAATGCTTCTCCTTGTACCTCGTCATACCCAAAGTCACATGTTTGAATCATTTATGTGCCTCACAGTCAAAGCTCGTCAATCCTTGTGATGCTCAGAGTCAGAAGTGTAGGGAAGCTCTTCATTGACTAAATCACAATTCATGTGTTAATCAATCCCAGGACTTAGGACATGGAACACCGTTTTTGAGAAGAAAATGTTGATTCTGAGCTGAACAGGTCAGTATGTTCAGTTCAATCTATGAAGGTTAAATCAGGAACAAAACTGCTGCATGAGAATAGAAACTGTAGAGCAGACAGGAACAGAATTGTTGGCACATTGTAAATTTTTCTGCATAAAATATGTATTTTGTGGTCTGGAATCCAAACACATTTACTGTCATCTATTGAGATTTACAAATGATGAAACTACAAAATGTTTGTTTGCAATCAAGGCAAAATGAGCTTGCTTCTTGCAAGTGTCAACATGACTGATGCCCATTTGTGAATGCCAGCCTAACAGCTTCTTTACAGACGAGCTATGCTGCTTGTACGCTGCACTGAGGTCAAATCCTAGGTCAAATCCTGAGGTCAAAATCTAAGATTTTGGTTGAACTGGGATACATTCTTTAAACTTTTCACAAAATTTTTGCCACTTTTTGAAACAGTTTGTCAATCATTTTGTGCAAAATGAATGAGTGAAAATAAAGATTTTGTGGAAAGGTAATTTAATTTATATACTGAAGCTCACAATCTAACAAAACTAATGGCAGCCATGGCAAAAAGCACCGTGCCAATGATGTCTCTAAAACACTTTGATTACAGCTTCAATTTGACTTGTGGTCTCTGAGCGGTTGATGAACTTCGATGGGGACATCTTGGGTTTGTGGGCTCTGGCCACAGAGCAGCAGAGGTGCTCTGAAAATCCCAGCTCCAGCTAAGTGGAACTGTAATCAAAATTTAAAATAGAAACTGATGATTTTTAGGGACGAAGAGCATTTTTGCAGATTTGTGAGGCAACATTACAGACATTTGATTGATACTGGTCAACATTATATATTATATTATATATGATAATATAAATTTTTAAAAAAAAATCCATGAAAACATGCTTTTGAAATGACCTAAAACGTAGCATTGCCATTTGTGTAACGAGATTTCTTGGTGGTTATAGGTCAACATATTGTGACTCTACTCTAGTTTTATTTTTTGTGTATCCAGAAAAATCCAGCCTGTCCAAACTAAGAGCGCACAGTTAGTCTCAGGTATTAAATCACCTCGAAATGAGTCCAAACTAAAAACCAATCATCAAATTCCAACTACTTGTTCCTTGCTTCAGACTACAGACAAAACTGTTTTTGGGCTCGAATCTTTGCATGTGCTCACAATCCTGTGCTCACAATCCTGTGCTCACAATCCTGTGCTCACAATCCTGTGCTCACAATCCTGTGCTCACTTGCTCTAAAACTTAATCAGTGGCCAAAAATCTGCCCACAGAATGATTTCTGTTCAAGACTGTTCTCTCTCCCATTTGTTTCTGAATCTTGCAACATCATTATCTTGATGATGCCAGACAGGACCAGAAAGTTTGGATTGTGTGTATAAACAATATCCAGTGTGGTTGGATAATCTACTTGAAACTAAACTGTTCAAGTTTGATGATGTAGGCAAAACCAGTAACTCCCTGACTCCTGTCAGATTGGCCAAAGCGTTCTGGTCCTCAGAGGGGAACAGCTCCATGCCACTGATCTGTTCCACAGACAGACACACGAGTAGAGACACACATGCTGAATCACCCTCATTTGCAAACCTCTTCACCACATGATAAACCCACCACATTATGTTCACCTTGTTGGTAATCACCCTAGCCTGTTAGAAGGTTGTTAAAAGTTCCACAAGACATACACACAAACAAACATAATCAACATGTAAACATACTACAGAGATTGCCACAGTCACTGTCAAAGTCACTTTTACAGTGTCCTTAATATGCAAACTGAAATTAGTGAACTCTGCTGTTCCCCCAGCAGTGACACAAGCTCAATAAAGACACAAAACACTTCAACTCATGAGAAGAGGCCATCCTGTGGGTTGGGCTTGGTGTGCTTTGAGCTCACTTTGAAAGATCAAACTAAAAAACTAAAAACCACATAGGTTCTTTCTTAAAGTGTAAATCAGAAACAAAAAACATTTGAATCACTGAATTAAACAGGTTAAGTGCATTTTGTTTTCACCTGCGAAAACAGTAGTAGCACTGGACTCAATGGTCAAACCTCTGGACCAGCTCTCATTTAGTGACAGTTTGCCTTTCTTCCCAATCATACAAACGAGATAAATGTTTTGTGCAAAGCCCAATGCCTGACACAGACATATAGAGAGCCTGGCACATATACACAGGTAGGCTGCAGGGACTCCTGAACACACACCCACGCTCAGTATATAAAACACATCATACCTTTAAATATTCTACACAGATAACCATGCACAGATTCCCCTCCCCCCACATCACATACAAAGAAAGTGGGAGAACTTTACAGAATTAACACAGCAAGTTGGTCCTGATACCAAATAAAAGCAGTAAGGCTTCAGAGCCTGAAAGGGACCAAAAATAACAAGATGGTGGCCCAGCTGAAAAGGGTTTGATTTCAAAACTGTTCTTTTTTACCATGTCTATTGTTTTATATCACTGGAATTGTTTTTATTTTTATTTTTTTAAATGGTGCATCTCTGACAGTTTGTCCTCTAATTGAAATCTGGTATAAGTACATTAAGTATGTGTAGATGACTGAGCCAATATAGTCAGGAAAGTGATCAATTCCTTGGCATCGTTGTTATATGAGATGTGATCACAAAGTTCATCTTCCTCAGTGTTTTATTAAACATTCAAAGGGTTAGGCAGTGCAGTTGTTTGTCAGCACATAGCACAGTGAAAACTTTTTTCTGGGCCACCAGAATGCCATCTTTGCTCACCACCAGGACCACTCGCCAGATCTGTCTCACTGTGACTTTGTCCACAACCCAAAAATGAAAATGGAGTTAAAGGATCGCAGTTTTGACAGAATGGGGGAGATCCAGTGCCCACTGCAAAAGAACAAGTGCAAATAGGCCTAATGGGACATCTAATGAGACCTAAACATAGCAGAATCCAGAGTTACCCGTTCCTAAAACTTTTTGATCCCACCTCATATAAAATACTCAAACACCGATGATGGGTGTCACAAAGTTGTGAGTTAAAGGACATCCAAGAAGGCCAGCTAAGCCAACTGCGTTCAACAAAGACAAATTATGATTACTGCACAGTCCTTGTAAAGAATACATGTATTTGGGTGTTTTCCAAAAAAGTAATTGTCTGAAACTGACGCAATGTGCAGCTGTATATTTGCCAGAATAACAAGATGGAAGAGATAGAAGTTTCAATAAATTTTCAGTATTTGAGCTAACACATCCTGTACTTCATTCTAAATGGGAACAAAAACTGGAAACCTGGGACATTTCTAGGCTTGCACTATTTGAAAATGATTAGTTCAAACATTGAACAAGAACTGACATGGCTGCATTCCTGCACTGTCCCTCCACTACTTCACTCACTGTCAGCTAACACTGCTGTATAACAGCTGTGTCTCAGAAAATCAGCAAAACACATTGCAATTTTTTATTTTACTTCCCAGATGCTCTTGTTTTAAACACGGAATATTATTTTCAATTTTAAAGTAAAAAAAATAAAGAAAAAAGTGTCATCTCTAAAAAATTGAACCATGCATGGTAGAAATAAAAGTGTGAAACAATTAAAAACACTGGGAACAGAGTCTGTTCTGAAATAATCCAGAAAAAAGTATGATGGACTCTGCAAAATGTCCAGCGGGTACGCAATTTGCTGTCCAATAACAGAATAAAAATGAAGGTTCAGAGGACCTTCAAAGGCCTGCAAAGGTTGGAGCAGACCCGCAGGGTCCTGAAGACCTGCAGTGTTGGATCACCAGGGACCACAGTGAAAGCAGAATTGAATTTAGCCTATTTCGCTGGGTGCTGTGTGTACAAGGATGATGCAAGATTGACTCCTATTAAAAACATTATAATGCATTTAAACAGATTACTAAATATAATGCTGCACTTTATTGCTCAGGCACAATTTTCTCTCAATCATAAGTGGGTGCTGGGAAAGTAGAGCTGTGAAGAGGAACAGAAAAGACAGGGAGAAAGAGGAGAGCGTTCAGTAAGGCATGTCCTGATCTCTTTGAGGAACATGTGTGGAGGCTCTGCCCAACATCAAGGTGAGAGCTAATGAGGCAGCACAAGATGAGTGAAAAAGCTGTGTGTGTGTGTACTTTTTAAAGTAGTGTCTGCATGGACCACTGAGCTGTACTGTATTTTTAGCCCGTTACATGTTTGCAGAAAAAGAAAAACGCCAACGCCTTATCACATTTTGCCGAGCAAGAAATCAAAAAACACATGAACATAAAGAGCACAGAACAGTTGTAATAAAGCTGGGACTACCGCATCTGGCTCTGCTTCTGTCAGCTCTCCTGCTGTACATTTCCTTTGCTTTCTGATTAGTGTGATGTTAATGTTTTTTTCCAAACATGCAGTTTTTTGAAGTTTGAAAACTTGTAGCCAGCACTGAGCCCTATGATCTATACATTTTTGTTCTGGTACTCTGGTAGTTTTGCTGCTACGTCTTCTTGCTGGTTGCTTTGTCTTGTTGCGAGGCAGCAGTGGTAGCTGTTGTTGGCTGGGGGTCTGACCTCTTGCGCTGAGGCTCAGTTGCTGCAGAAGTGGGTGGGGTTGTGCTGAGAGTAGGTTGAGCTGCTGCTGCTGTACCAAACCTCTGTCCAAATGCAGAGGTGGCAGTGTTGTCTCTGCCTGCGGACTCTGATGCTTGCCTTTCTGGGACATCTGTGCAGGATGGAGGCTGAGAGGCTGTACAGTCTTTCTGGGTGGTGAATTTGGCTGGCCTCATGTGGTTGGTTGTGGTTGGTGAAGCAACACACTGAGTTTTCTGCCTGTTTTGGGATAGTTGAGGTGACTGAAGGGTTGTGCCCTGTTTGGAGGGGAAAGGGATGGGATCAGCAGGTGGGACTTCTGAGGTGCCACCTCTGGATGGTTTCTGCTCCTTGCTGTAAATTCTGACTGGACCCAGGACACTTTTAGCTACTGTTGCAAGCTGGGACACAACTTTGTCAACCCCACTTTCAGAGGAGGGAACTGGGGAGCCTGAACTTGAATTAGAGCTGGAAGTGGATGAAGGTGAGGCACTGAGACTTGCAGCAGCAGCAGCTGCACACAGTCTCCGGTTGTCAGCCTCCTTCTTCTCCTTGGGGATGCCTGGAGATGAACAGGAGGTGCGAGGAGTCTCTCGGCTGTCAGTGGTTTGGCAGTCTGTAGTACTTGAAGTGATCTTGGGATCTGTGGTATTTGGAGTACTTCTGCAGTTAGTAGTACCTGTGGAGCTCTCTTTACAGGGAGTGGTGGTTCTGGTGCTGTCCAGGGTTTGGCCCTCTGCTCTGGGTTCCGATGGTACAGTCTTCCCCTTGAGACTCTTTGAGTCTTGTGGAGGAACTGGCTTAATAAAAGTGTCCTTACTGACTGAGGTAAATGCACTGCCTGGAGTGGAAAAGGGAAGGGGACCCTGAATGGTATTTGTTGTATTGCTGGGCTCTAGAGCCTTCCTCTCTCGTCTTACATCTTCCTCTGTGGATGAGGCCAAGCTTCCATCTGTTATTCCTGCAGAGGCGGCAGTCTGACTGGGCTTTGTCTCTGCAACAGGTGGTAAAGTGTGTGAAGGGCTGGGTCTGCCTACCTGAGAGGGCCCTGTATGACTGAATGTGGCGTGCGAGGTGCAGGGGGAGAGGCAAAGGGATGGCAGTGTGCCTCCGGGACCTGTCCTCACAGTGGTGGGTCTCAGCAGAGGAGGTGGAGTGAACATATTCCCCCTGCGTCCATCCTGGCTGTCCTCTGAGCCCTCGTCTGTCTCATCCTCAGATGAATCCACCTCATGGATGGCGTCTTGCTTCTGCAGCGACTCCCTTCGCTCAGCTCTGTCTTGCCTGATGGCTGACAGTTTGTCCTTCAGCTTGCTCTTCCCAGGTGACAGACCCAGTGAGCCAGAGACCACACCAAGGGTGCCATCCCCTTCCTGGCGCCCTAGCTTCCTAGATGAAGAAGAATGTTTGTGCAGACTGCCTTTCTCCACGCCACGTCCTGCTGAAGACAGCAGACCCTCGCTAGATGACTCCTGATGGCCAGTAAGCAAAAAGACAGAATATTCTTGTTAAAACACTCATTGATATGAAAATTCCACACTTTGTACAGTAAAGTGAGCAGTCACTCATCCTGAGATCTGCTATCTGGGAAACTAAAAAATGACTGTGTTGTGGATTCCTCTGTTAAAATGTAATCAATTTCTGTAGTGTGCTGTGTTCAAAGTATAATGTGTTCTGGGAAAAGTTAAACCAGGTTACAGAGTTTACTGTGTTGGTATATAATAAAACCTCTGCAATAAAACTTTCTCTGCTTGTGTCTACAAAGAAAATTTAATCTGAAAACCCACCGAGGAAGCAAAACTCAGTAGAACGACAACATTTCGTCACCAGTTTACACACGTTTCATTTTAGCTTCAACTCAGTTGCCATTTGTGATCAGTTCTACACACTTTATGAGCTTTCTCTTATTTATGCAGTTTTATTGAATTATATTGAAGATTCTGTGTCATTTTTCATGATGGATGTTTTCCTTGTATGAACAATTATTGTATGGCCATGAGGCACCTGGATGACATTTATTTGGAAAAATAAAAAAACAAACTCAGAAGCCTTCTTTTTGTCTTTCTTTGCCTTTATGGAGTATCTGACATTCTTGAATGGTTTATTTGTTATATCAAAATAAAATGGAGTTTTGTAGCTCACACACTCCCCCACAACAGATTTATTTATTTCTAAATCTGAGAATCACAATACCTGCATGTCCTACCTTTAAGTAGACTGTCATTAATCAACACTATTTTGATCATTTTGCTCTTAAACTTCTAACATTGTTGGAACTTTCCTAGTGTAGAGGCCATTGTCACCTGGAGGCTTTGTAAGCTTGGCTCCCTCTGCAGAATCTCCTTTTTAAATTCAGAATGTGAGATGTCCAGGCTGTGTTTACGGCTCCCCACAGCTGCTCCCACTGCCAGCTTCTTTTCTGCCGCTGCTACCATGCCCGAAGAAGTTGAAGGAGAGTTGGTGAGAGAGGCTGCTAGTTTCTCAGCTGACTGCACCCTCTTGAGGAGTGGAGAGCGTGGAGGCTCTGCACTCTTGGGTCTGGATATCTGCCTCACCAGTGGAGGAGAAGAGTGGAGCTTCACAGGGAATGACTGACCCATGGCGGACTGGCCCAGAGTGTGGCTGGACAGTGGTGAAGGAGAGCGCTGAGGAGAGCTGCTCTGAGGGGTGGGAGAAGGTGTACGGGCCAAAGGGGAGAGGGGGATGTTGCCAGCTGACTT
>VUQS01071924.1:0-11913 GCA_015108495.1 Heterochromis multidens
TTGGCACATGGCATTGAAGATAACAGTGGAGGAATTATATCCTTAAACTTAGTTACAGCACTTTCAGAGAGACACCTACTGTAATGAAATGTGTTCCCCACTGCTGTGTAATCCATTATTGTAAATTTAAATGTTATTAAGAAATAATACAAAAGAGGGTTTTCAGGGAATACTGTTAAATGTTCAGTTTCTATGCCATAAGTCAGAACAAAATCCAGAGTGTGACTAAAGTGGTGGGTGGGCTCCTTTACATTTTGAGAGAACCCAACTGAGTCTAATAATAGATTAAATGCAGTATTGAGGCTGTCATTTTCAGCATCTACATGGATGTTAAAATCACCCACTATAACAATTTTATCTGAATTGAGCACTAAATCAGACAAAAAGTCTGAGAAATCCGAGAGAAACTCAGAGTAGGGACCAGGTGGACGATAAATAACAACAAACAAAACTGGTTTTTGTTTTCTCCAATTAGGATGGACAAGGCTAAGAATCAGGCTTTCAAATGAGTTAAAACTCTGTCTGGGTTTATGGTTGATTAATAAGCTGGAGTGGAAGATTGCTGCTACTCCTCCTCCTCTACCTGTGCTTCGAGGATTCTGACAGTTAGCTTTGATGTCCTTAGTCACCCATGGCTTGTTATTTGGGTAACAGTGGACAGTCCGAGCTGGGACAATAGAGTCGGTGCAGAAGGTTATGTAATCAGTGATACACCCAGTAAGCCCATTGATGTCCTCACTGTGGGGCATTAGCATACAGTAGGTCTAATATTCTCTCCCCCCTGGTGGGACAGGTCACATACTGTATGAAGGTTGGAAGTGTAGCGTCCAAGGTGGCATGGTTGAAGTCACCCGAGATAGCTATGAAAGCACTTGGGTGCTGAGTCTATAACCGGACTATGGCAGAATAAACAATGTCAGATGCAGCTGTGGGGTTAGCAGAGGGAGGAACATAAACAGCCACCAAGATTATCTGGGTAAATTCCCTGGGCAAATAATACGGCCTGAGTCCAACAGCGCATAGTATCCAGGCAACAAATCCACTGTTTTATTGATATATGACCAGAGTTACACCACCGTTTGTTAACAAGAACGGCAAGCCTCCCTCCTTTCTACTTACAGCTCGCAGAACTGTCCCTGTTGGCCCCAACAGTGTGGAAGCCTTCAATAGATGCATTGTCATCGGGAATATCCTGGTTCAGCCATGATTCAGTGAAGCACATCAGGCTACACTCTCGATACTCCCTCTGACTCCGGGCTGGTTAAAAGATAAAGAAAGTAAGAAAAAAGTTAAAAAGTTTTGGGGAAAAGGCAGGAGCAACTGAAACAGGCTGCATGCCGATTGACACATGCACACAAGAACACTGAACTTTAACACTGTATATACATGTTAGTACATTTTTTTATAAGTTTTCCATAAGTTTTGTCTCCTGGTTCTCTTATGACCTGATCCTGACCTGAACTTCTCATACACACACACATACTCACATACACACAGAGACACATGAGCTCATACTCAGCATCTGGTTTCTACCTTCTTAGTGGGACATACATCATTGTATAGTTTCGGATCAGTAAAGCCATATATGGAGTAAAGGACTGTTGTGAGGAGCTCAGGTGCCAGAGAGTCTAACCTAGACTAAGAAAGCTCCATGTAGCAGGGCCCCCCCATAATGGGAAACATATGTTGAGACCTATGTCCACTATAAATAAGGAGCAGGAGAGTTCTTTGTTATTCTCTGGAATGCATGCACAGGGAATCCTTGGCCAAGTAAATTATCTCAAATGAAGATTATAAGGAATCTCATCATTGTCACAGTATTAATAAAGAAAATGCATCATTACCATACATATCAAAAATTTAATGCGATTAGTGAAAGTTAACAGCAAAAGAAGTATAGGTTCTGTTATTTTACACAGATTTGTTAGTTAATTAATAGAAGTGTTGTTTAATTATGTCCAAAACTGGCAAAATTAAAGAAAAGTAATAGTAACAGAAATCTAGAAATTCTGTGTGTAAATTTATTTTTAAGTTATTTACAAATTTAATGATTTAAAAAAAAAAGAATGTTAAAAGCCTGTAAAATGACAGTTTTTAAATGTTTTTTTAAATGTTCTTTTTACTTTATTTTTTTAATTTATTTTTTATTATTTTTTTAATTTAGTTTTTAATTTTATGTATTTTTTTTAAGTTAATTTAATTTTAATGGCAGGTTTGTATCATTAAAAATATAATTATTTATCATTATTTTACAGATACTTTTGGAATAACATTATGTAACACTAAAATATACATTCATCATGTACAAAACTGATTAAAATTTATGCAAATAATAAAATATCAGCTAAAATAAATAAAATATATGTAAATTGGCATGAACACTTTTTAATGGCCATGAGTACTATTCACAGAGAGTTGGAGAATGGCTGTAATCACAGCATTGTAAGATGGTGAAAGATATATTTTTAGGGTCCCTCCTGATTCAGCGATGGACAGGGCAGTAAACAGGGTGGACAATCACAATAACTCGGTCAACAAACACATCAAGTTCACCAGGGAGGAAATGAACAATGACAAGTTAGTGTTCTTAGACTGCAAAATTACCACTGGTAAGAGGGGATATTTAAAAGTTTATGTGTTCCATAAACCAACACATGCAGATCAGTATTTAAGGTCTGACCCTCATCAATTGACTGGAGCACAAACTGGGTGTCATCAGGATACTACAACACAGAATCTCATCACCATCCCCACAGACACAGCATCCAGAGAAACAGAAGAACATCATATTAAAACATCATATTAAAGAGGCCTTGAGTCAATGTGGGTATCCCAGCTGCACATTTGCCAAAGCTGGGAAAACATCTAAAGAAGGCTCCAGGTGATTCAGAAGAAGATGGACAACTACTGCCTAAGCAAAAACTGTTAGTGATCCCTTATGTGTCAGGAGTATCAGAAGAGCTATGATGCATTTTTTCACATCATGTCTCTGTAGCTTTCAGATACTAAAACATGCTACTCCAAAGGATCCACCCCAAGAATCTGGTCCCCTGGTACAAATATAGTGTATGTGATTAAGTGCCAAGAGGATTGTTGTGGGGAAACCAAACAATCACTGGCTAAGCGGATAGTACAACACAGAAGAGCTATCTTCTAAGCTCAGAGCTCCACAGTCTGTTTACATCTACAGGCTAGTGGCCACTCTTTCAATGACGAGGATGTGCACATCCTGGACAGGAAGGAAGGCTGATTTGAGCGGGGAATCAAGGAGGTCATTTATGTGAAATGGGAACAACCATTGCTGAACCAATGCTGTGACTGCAGCCATTTCCCAGCTCTCTGTGAATAGTACTCATTGCCATTGATCAGTGGTCATGACTTTACATATTAACAATCATGAAATTAATATCCAACAAGCTCATAGCTCATTGTTAGGCAATGGTGCTAGTTTCGGTTGTTATGCAGCTGTACTGTTTATAAGGTTGGGGAAACCTGCAGTCAACTGAGACTGATGAAGTCACATGAATGAGTCTTGAAACCTTTCTCCCACGGAAAGCACTGTCTAGATTAACAGAATCAACTTTCTGGTATTATCCATATTGTGTAATATCTTATGAATGATTTAGAATTGGACTGTACTATGTATTAATGTTTTTGCAGATTGTTAGATTTGCCAAAGACCGAGAAAAAAAATAGTCCCACATTTTATTTTCTGAGGAGTGTCTTGTGTTGACACTTGTGTGTCTGTGCTCAAAGAAACAATATTTTTCCATAATCATTCACAACTGGTATCTGAGGATTATCCCAAGTAGCATGATTTCAGGAAAGATATCAAATCATTGTGCTGTTATATGTATTTGGCCATGTCATGTATATCAAACCATATCATGTAAAGATTGGCCCAGGCTGACATCAAGTAATGAAAGATCGAGGATGTTTCACTGATCCCAAGCCCATGGTAAGGGTTATATTTTGATTCCAATTCACAATTTTAAAGTCTGTCAAAGTCAAAAAGTACTTATAACACTAACATTGTTATGATTATGTTGTTAGCAAAATAATGTGACCCTGGCCAGCCTAAAATAAATAAATAAAAATTGTGATGATCCCAGACCTGAGCACGAGGGTGCTGTGATTCCTTTTTTTTGTAGGAACATATATAATGTATTTTTTTCAATACATGATGTAGCACGATGGGCCACAGAAATTTCCCAACACACACACACTATCACACCGTACACTGGATTGTGAGTTTCTTTTTAAAATTTTTTTCACAACTGCTCACCATACTGCTTCCCTCTGGTCCCAGCACATTACTGCATAATTAGGAGAGGCAGCATTAAAAAATGCACACTAGCTGCACCAGCCAGCCCCTCCTGACACTGTCCCCTGATCCCTCCACTCCACTTCTCCCGCTGCAGCTGAGCCACAACCACACCCCGCTACCACCCACGGATTTTAGCATTAAATTAAACACTGAACAAATTAACATGACAATATCAGATTCTTCTTCAGACAAGGAGTTACAGCCAGAAAGTTTAAAACGTTTTAATAAGAATCTATGCTTTGCTCTGCACTGATTTTACTTTGCCACCACCTTTAAACTATCATTAACCTCATCATTTAAACTAATGAAATGGAGCCAAACCTAAACAGATGCGGTGAAAATACGACTCTGTGAAGGCTGTAGGGTTATTATGATATGACATCTGGATGAAATTCAGCTTGCATCAGTTAAAGTAAATGTTATTTTAGTGGCATAAAAATATCAATAAGAACTAAAGGGCATAAATCAGAAATCATTCTGCAACTAATCACATTTTGCATATTTGAGTAAAAACAAGTTGTGTAGGGTGGGCACTCTGCCGTGCATCATCAGCAGAAGCCAATTTATTAATTTATGGTACTGTCTCCATTTGGGTATGGACAGCATACACAGAAGGGTTTTTAAACACAAATATGGTCCCATGCAAGCCTCCCAAATTCCAGTTGCACATTGCTGTACGTGGATGACGCTGTGTCTGTCAATGCTTGGCTGACAAATGGGCCGGAACAGGGAAGGAAGCAATAGTGGAGTTCACCAGGAATTGGAGAAGCATGAAAAAAAATACCAAAGATCAAAAAATGGAGAATGAAAAGTACAGACGGTGGCTTCAGTAGACACTTTTCATTGTTTGTAACACAAGTTACACATCAAAACCTATATTACAACCTATATTACAACTGATGGAATCAAAGATTAACAGTAACTACTTTTACAACAATATTTTGACTTTTTATGGGTGGTATATAATTTTGTTACATTACATATGGAATAAATGTACAAGATTTTTTCCATAAAAACCAACAACAGCAATAATTAATGTTTTTATGCAATTTTAAGTCTGATTATTTGTGTTACAGCAGTTACAGCATGTTACCACATTATTAGTTATATTATTACAACAGTGTAGTGGTTTATATAATATTTTTGGCTCATTGCATTTACTGAATGTTGTAATAATTTAAATAAATGGTAAACACATCTACGAATCTTTTTAATTTATTTCTACGCACAACATTGCAGAATAGATTTGTGCAGCTTCAACTGCTTCAGGACTGTAGTTTATTGGTTTAATCTGTTTCCCTAACGCTTAAGCTGAAAATTATAACATTTTAACAACCAATAATGCCAGTGTCATCCATCTGATGACTGTATAAACTCGGTCCATACAGCATATATAACTAGCACCACTTTTGGCAGTGCTCAAAAAGCAGCAGTGACTTTACAGAGAGTTGGATGACATACTTAATGTCAAGAAACCGTGATTTATGACATGTCATAAAACTTTATGACAGGGGAAGTAATAAAACTTTATGACAATTCATAATTTTATGACACATCATAAAATTATAATAATTCATAATAATGTGATTATGAAATATGATAATGAATATGAAGTATGAATATGATTATGAATATGAAAAAATGTGTATTAGAAATTAAATGTATGGAACAATAATTCATAAATGATGTCGTTTTAGTGCAAAATGTCAACAAAAGTTTTAAAATGTTTACTTCTTTATGATGACTTCATTTTTTGGAATATGTGTGCGTGTGTGCTTAAATATGCTTAAACGCTGATGAAAAGGTTATTTGCGATTGAACGGGTGCTTGTCACTGACAACAGCTAGCGATGGTGAAAGAAGGAGGTTGCTTACCTCGTTGGAGGTCTAAAATTAACTTTATTTGTATTTGTTTAATACGGAAAAAAATCATGATCAGGGTTCAGACATTGTCCTTCAAGAGACCTCCCTGAGAGGTGAGACTGGAGAGCCAGCTGGAGGTTCAGATCACCGTAGTCGATGTGTGGGTAGTGAGAGCGTTGTGAGAGAACTCCATGACTGCGTATCGGACCCCCTGGCTGAAGCGCCTGAAGAGACTGCTGACCGGGGTTGCCACAGGCCATATATACATAAAAAACATATATGACTTTAAGCCCTTCTGGCACTGACCAACGAGAAACAGCCGGCAGGGGGGCTATTGCACCCCCCTCACCTGAAGCCGGGTCCCTGCTGTGAGAGACTGGAAGTTTACACGAGAACCACTGCGAGACTAATGAAAAGACCCTTGAGTCCAACCTACAATTTGAAGCGCTGCCCTTTAAAACAGTAAAAGTAAGCCTGGATGAATGAGAGACTGCTGACCAGGGCTAAAACTGGCCAATCGGAAACACATACAAATTTACGACTGTATGACGAGGGTTTCTGGAATGGAGGGATACCGTAATAAATATGAACTAGTTTCAGAGTGAAATTTATCTGAGAAAAACCAGCTGTAATACAAGGACTTTCCACCGCTATGGCTAAGAGACCAAATTTCGCTGCTCAGCCAGACACCTGTTACAAGCTATAGAGCATCAGCACCATCACCAAAGAAATGTTTGATGTATGTCTGCAGAGTCCAGACGCCAACAATGGAAATTTTGGAAGAGCAATGGGCTTTAAATTCCGGTGGAGTCTGGGGGTTTGCTTTTAATTACCGTGCCAGCGAACTCTGATTCTATCAAGTAAAGGCTGGGGAAACTTTCGGTCCGGTAACAGCCAGAGTGACTCTGACAGCCTCTGATTGGGCTGTACTGACCATGGTGGTGTTCCAGAATCAGAATCTCTTTATTGTCATTGTAACAGGTACAATGAAATTAAGTGCAGTCCCTGCGGTGTCAAAAGGAGAAGTATAAATATAATTACAAAAATAATATATAAAAAGAGAGGTAGAACACAGTTATTCAATATAATAAATAAAACCTTATTGCACTGTACTTGTCAGGTTGAATTGGAGGTGATTAGGTGTCATTCAATGCCCTAATAGCAACAGGGTAGAAACTGCTATTCAGTCTATTTGTCTTTGTTTTGATGCTCCTGTATCTTTTGCCTGATGGCAACAGTTGAAATAGGTTATGAGCGGGGTGTGAGGAGTCTTTTATGATATTTTCTGCTTTCCTGAGGCAACAAGAGCTGTGTAGTTCGTCCAGAGAGGGTAAAGAACAGCCGATGACTTCCTGGGCAGTCTTTACGATCTGCTGAAGTGTTTTCCTCTGCACTGATGTGCAGCTGGAAAACCACACACAGAGGCAGTAGGCACAGGATGCTCTCGATAGAACAGCGATAGGAGGACATCAGCTGCTTTTGAGGGATGTTATTTTTCCTGAGAACTCTCAGGCAATAAAGTCTCTGCTGGGCCTTCTTTGCCAGCTCTGCTGTGTTCACACCCCAGGACAGGTCCTCCGTGAGGTGAACTTCCAGGAAGCAAAAGTCTGACACTATTTCCATACAGTCCCCACTGATGTGAAGTGGTTTAATGTCCGTTTTCTTTTTCCTGAAATCCACAACAATGTCCTTTAAATTAAAGCGGGTCTGGAAGAGTCGCAATAGTGGGGAGAAACACAGACCAGAGACCAGCAGACACAGGCCTACGGTGTATACGTGAAAGAAGAAGAACAACAACAAAGGCCTGTACCCCCTGTCAGAAAAGTGATTACTTCCAGCATGTGGATAGCACAGAGTATACCATTTTCAAAATGGTTTTTTTGAGCCAGTCACCAGATTACGGAGTGCAGCGTGAGTGCTGATGAGTTTGTTTTAGACTTATGCAACTCTCAAAATCGCCTGTTCCAAATAGTGCTTTGTGTCCCTGTTCGGGACTGGCTGAAAATAGATCAATAAAAATTACTCCTAATGAAGTAACTTCAGAGAATATGTGGCAGGTGTTTCAAAACCGCTATGGCTCATTCCCTATTCACGTCAAAAATGAGATGAAAATGAATTTTAAGAAGGGGGATCTGGTAGGACTATCAAAAGTGAGGGGGGTATTTGATAAAAAATTTGATGTGTGCAAAACCAGCCATATGACAAAGAAGTAACTTTAAATAGAAATAAATCTTTATTGGAGATATTGCAAATCTGATCAGAAATTTAACCAGTGAGGTGATAGAGCAAATGTCTTTCTCTTCTTCTTCTTTTTTTTCAATACAAGGGTCTTCTGACGATGACATCAGCTGTATTGCGTGCTGTTCAAGTGTGCTTACGGAATCTTTAAGATGCATAATGTCCAGGCGAGCAGCTGTGTTACCCACTGTGGAGAGCGGAATTTTTAAATCCGCTAGGGTTTTCAAAAATACACTCGGTCTAAGGTTGGTCTAAGGCTTTGTTTAGGCTTGTGAGAGGTCACTAAAAACTTAATTAAATCGAGCATATGGCTGCCTGCGACATGGTTATCTCTGTAGATTAATTCATCATCTTTACTCCAGCCTTTTGAGTTTAATAGTTTACGCAAAATATACTCTGTATTTTTCTTAAATCGAGGATTTATGTTACTCAAAACATCCTCCAAGATTTGATCAGTCCCAGACTCTGACTCAGAGTCCACTCTTCTTCCTCATTTGTCATGCTCTTTGGAGGCTGTAAGGGTTATTTCCTTGGTTTCCGTCTCCTTTTGTTTTTGAAGAATGAGATATCTTTGTAAAAGCATATTATATTTTTTAATCTTCTCATCAGGCAGTACATTCTCATCATCCAATATTTCCCTCATTTCACGATCCATATCATTTTCAGCTTTTTGTCTCATACTTGTCTGACCTGAATGTAGCTGCATTTAATTCAGACGTCTGATCTGATCAGGAGAGATTAGGTACATTTTCTGCATTTTTTTTAAATTATATGAGGTATAAGAGATGATGTTATTTGTGAATTGCGCCTATGGCTAAGTCAGCCGCAATGGGCAAAACTGTAGTGAGTAAAGGCAGTAGAAAGCCACCCTTTTGATTCAATAATTGTCTCTTCTTTCTCATTCCATCACGATTATTAGCCATCAGTCTAATGTTTTTCCTTTAACGTTTAAGCTTTTTATACTGACAATCTGTAAGAGGGATATTGCATTTTAAAAGATTGATGCATAGCTCGCCAAGAGTTTGGATAAAGTCTGTAGAACACCCTTCTAATATAACTTTGCAACGTCTCTGTGAGCTGCCGACCAGTGATTTCAGTAAGGTGTAGTTTCTCTTTACGCGAGCAGACATATCATTATTTTTTCCTTAGCAAATAAACACAATGCTGCTGTTCGGGCAGTATACCCGCTCTCAGCCTAAGGTGCTCTGGGCAGGTGGGAGTCAGGTCTATCAATAAATAGCCATGTGGTTCTCTGGTAGCATCTTCAAAACTCTCCAAGAAGAAAAGAGGACGTCCTGGACATATTTGACGAGCTAATATATTAACCTGTAATTTGTCACGAGGATTTTTGAACAGTAGCATGTGAGTACTGTCCAGGCTGATGGTTCTGCTGTGCTTACCCTGTAGAAAGACATTCTGGGTCAGCATCATGATGCTCATATTTTTATGATGCCTGTATTGAGTGAAGATCCTGACCACCTCTGGGTGATTTGAGGCTTGAAAAATGACATCGTCCTAAATAACCAGATGAATTTGGTGAGAGGGAAACAAACTCTCATCTTCAAAAGAATTAGGCAGACCTTCAATGAATTTAATCCTTTTATTTTTCTTCTGTAAATCGGCATACAAAGGTTGAAATGATGTGTAAATCCATACAGTGTTTTCAATAGCTTTATTCAAAACAATTCACAATTCTCCAAAACAGATTTCACGAAATATGTCTTTCCTAAACCACTAGGCCCCACGATCTGACAAGAAAAAGGCACCTGCAGTCTGGGCTCTAAGTCGATAGGGTTTGGCTCAAACATATTTTTTATTTTTGTTTTTCAAAAACCAATGATGAATTCTTGAGAGAAAACCCCTTTTTATCAAGAACAATCAGATGCTGAGGAGCTTTAATTGTAACCTCCTCTGCATGTAACCTTCCACAAGCTCTTTTATACTGTCAAAATTCACCCTCTCACAACATTCGTGTGTCTGAGTAATCCCTTTGACTTTTAATACAACTTTATTATTTTTTGTCATTTAACCATAGCTTTTAGGGCCTGCTGATACAAATTCTGTTATGCTGTCACTGACATCTAATTCATTTGTCAAATCCCCTAAATATCTCCCTAATTCTAATTCACATCCCCTGTCTCTAGTCAGATAAATAAGGCTGTCAGTATCATAGTACAGGACTCTTTCCTGTAACCAGTGATTGAGGTAGCTGTATAATTTGAGATGGGCATAGGCTGTGGTAAATGAAGCAATAAAAATACTGTCTGTGGAGTTTGGAGGTGGAGGGCAGAGGTCCTCGTAACACCACTGAATAAGGGCTACTTGATCACTGACACTTTTAATTTTTCAGAAAACATTAAGCTGAAAAATTCCTCAGGTTCTGTGACTAGTTTGCTTTGTGTCAGATTATTTCTTTGACCAAACATACCCCAAAAAGAGTTTAATCCAGCTAAAAGACAGGTAGCAAAACTGTGTTTAAATTTTATGTTTTGAGGGTCTAATGTAATGCCCTGATTATTCCGACAGTCCTCTCATCCATGACATCTGGTCTCCAGTCAGGGCTCTCTCATCATCACTATGGCAACAAAACCCGTGCTAATAATTAATCTCCGCTCATGTTCTACAGAGTGTAAATACTAATTTGCCTGATTTGGTTCTATGAGGTAAAACAGGGAAGTATAATTTCCTGGGAGAAAACACAACCGCTCTAATAAACCCAAAGTAGTTTTGAGGATCCTGAAAATGAAGAAAAATAATTCAGGGGTGACCGAGTGGGTAAAGGCACGTAATGTTTATGTAAGGGTATAATAATGTGATATCAACATAGTTGATTCTCTCCCCCTCTGCAGCACTATGCCGAAGCCGTGCTGCACACGTGTGCCCTCCAAACAAGGCCTCACGGGGAGACAGAGGTTCGGGTGGGTCAAATTGGTTTAAGAACTCTATGACACGCTCATTTTGGTGTTTCATCTGCAGCCACGTATTCAATTCAATTTAATTTACATAGCGCCAAATCACAACAACAGTCGCCTCAAGGCGCTTTATGTTGTAAGGTAAAGACCCTACAATAATACAGAGAGAAGAGAAAGCCCCAACAAATCAGACGATCCCCTATGAGCAAGCACTTGGCAACAGTGGGAAGGAAAAACTCCCTTTTAACAGGAAGAAACCTCCGGCGGAACCAGGCTCAGGGAGGGGCAGCCATCCGCCGCGACCGGTTGGGGGTGAGGGGAGCCAGAGATTAATAATAACTCATTAAATGCAGAGTGGTGTAAAAACACATGATGAGTGAACAGAGGTGAGAGAAAGAGAAACGCTCAGTGCATAATGGGAAGCCCCAACCAGCTTTTGCCTATTGTAGCATAACTAAGGGAAGATTCAGGGTCACCTGATCCAGCCCTAAATATAAACTTTATCAAAAAGAAAAGTTTTAAGCCTAATCTTAAAAGTAGAGAGGGTGTCTGTCTTACATGTCTGGCATACACT
>VUQS01071931.1:0-11334 GCA_015108495.1 Heterochromis multidens
GAAAAATAAAAAATAAAAGTACACAGCTGTGATTTACTGTGCAGGGGCCTCTGGAAGCGATTTAAAATGAAAATGTCCATGTAAGAGTTTCATACCTTTCTCCATTTTTCTGTCCCCGCCAGTTCTTTTACATTCCAGTTCATGTGTGTGCTGCAGCAGTCTTATGCTCTCATTGGTTGAGACGCGTGATGACGCCCATCCCAAGCCTGTACATCCCACCACCTGTGACCGATGTTTTTGTTTATTCAGAGCCAGTGAGCAACGGACTTTCAATAATAATAATAAAACTGCGTTAACGTGCGATAAAATAATTGTCGGCATTAATTAATTAATGCGTTAACGCGATAATAACGCATTAACGTGCCCAGCCCTAGTTTTGAATTAAATGGGCTGGGCACAGACAAGCTACACACAACACCACAGTGTGTTGCAACAGGAACAGGAAGTTATACAATACCGCAGTGACAGCCAACACCAAGTGAGTATATGAATGTATGGTTAGAATATGACGTGTAGTCTAAAGCTTTTTGAATGGTCAGTAAGTCTAGAAAAGCGCTAATGTGAAGAAACAACTTTTTAGTGTGGAAGTAAAAAATATCAGTAATTCAAGGAGTGAACTTGAGGTGATGACGCTTACATGTCATCTGTTTTCCCTCTAGAACCTGTTTCAGTCTTTCAGTGCTTTCCTTTCCAGTAATCTAATGACATCTGAACATGTCAACTTCATGTCTGAATGAACCCCCTGGTTACTTTTTTGTACAAGTTGCAATGGCAATCTTAGCAGCATGGCCGTGACAGGGCTTGATGGGCATACACAGGATTTTGACTGTGTATGGGTCGCTTCTTCACCTTGAGTTGTTTAGCTTACCAGAAGACGTGACTGTTTGGGAGAATGCACTAAATAGCTCCTTATTAGGAAAAAGAAAATAAATCTTTGTCTAAAAGTCTCGCTCTTGCCAAACTAATCTCACAGAAGCCACAAAGTCAGTCCATTGTGAAAAGAAAGTTGTTACATATCCATTTTTCTGCACACAGCACAGTCTGAACATCAAGCTTTTGTCATCTCATTGCACCCACACTGGTCTACACTTCATGTGTTTTAGTTGCCGTGCTTTTAGCACTGCTTGCCTTGCTTGCCCTGATGGAACACCTCTGCTCGACAGTCTTCAGCTTCCACAGCCTCTCATCCTGCCCATCCTGTCTTTTTTTTTGTTTAGTTATATTTCAGCTAAACAGGAAAAAGTGAGTATAGCATCCCACCCGAATACAAACACGCATACATAAACATACAAAGGGCATCTAGCTTTTCAGTTTTATCTCTAATCTTTATCCTCCATAACAACATGAATAACAGCAGGTTGTGTCCTGCCAGTGAAGCACCACTTCTATAGACTTTACTGTAAAGATCACTAAATAGATTTTTACCAAAGGTTTAAAAAAATATGTGTTTATAGGTTTGACTGCGCAGATAAAGGGGTGCCTGTTCTCCTGTCTGTTTTCCCAGAAAACACCTTAATGGCATTAATGGTAATAATAATAATAATAACTTAGATTTGTATAGCGCCTTTCAAAAAACCCAAGGCCGATTTAGGACTGTAGCGTGTGTGAGTGCAGCAGGTCAGGTACTAAGGGGGCAGGGCATTGAGGGATTTGTAAGTGAGAAGAAGGATCTTGTAAGTAATGCGTGACTTGACCGGGAGTCAGTAGAGATCTATGAGGGTGGGAGTGATATGTTCCCAGAGCTTTGTGTGTGCTAGAAGCCTGGCAGTGGAGTTCTGGACATACTGGAGTCTGTCCAGGGCTTTGCTGGAAATCCTGAACAGGACCCCATTGCAGTAATCTAGCCAGGTGGTGACAAAGGCATGGATGAGGGTCTCTGCTACAAAGTCAGTAAGTGATTGCTGAAGTCAAGAGATGTTCATTAGGTGGAAAAAAGGTGCTTTGGTGACAGATTTGATAGCCTGGAATGAAAGTGTGGATTCCAGAATGACACCCAGAGATGGGACAACCTCCTATGTCAATGAGTAGATCTCCAACCTTCCAGAGTAGGGCTTTCGGGGCCAAAACCAAAAGCTGTTTTATTATTGTTGAGCTTGAGTAAGTTAGATAATATCCATGTTTTGATTTCATACAGACAGTCGACAAGTGATTGTGGGGGGAGCTGGGTGGAGGGTTTGATACTGAGATGAAGTTGTGTATCGTCAGCATAGGAATAGGAGCAGAGACCATGGTGGCGGATGATCTGACCAAGGGGGAGCATATAGATGGTAAAGAGAAGAGATCCAAGCACAGAACCTTGAAGCACACCGTGGTTAACTGGAGCAGAGGTGGAGCGGGAGTCTCCCATGGTGACAAACTGTGTTCTGTTGAAGAGATAGGACTGAAACCAAGGGAGTACAGTACCAGTGAGGCCAAGATAGTTGGTTAGATGTGAAAGAAAGATGGTGTGAGAAATGGTGTTGAAGGCTGCAGAAAGATCCAGGAGGATGGTTATTTTGATGACAACAGTCTCAGTGCTGTGGTGTGTTCTGAAGCCAGATTGGAAGGGTTCATAGTGGTCATATGTAAATGGACGGATTCCCAAAAAGCTGAATCTGTTCATCTGGACGTAGCGTTTTTAGTGGGAGAAACATTTCGTCAACTTATTCAAGTGACTTCTTCAGTCTCAGAGACTTGCGAGAAGTCACTTGGATAAGTTGACGAAACGTTTCTCCCACTAAAAACGCTACGTCCAGATGAACAGATTCAGCTTTTTGGGATTCTTTTACCTGGATTATTGAGCATGCATCAAGAAATGGACTGATTCTTATATAGTGCTTTTCTACTCTCCTGGAGCACTCAAAGCACTTAATACAACATGCCTTATTCACCCCCAATCATACAAGCACTTTTTTCTGTGCATAAGTGCTCTAACTAACATTCACACACCGATGACTCCAACTTGGGGTTAGTATCTTGCCCAAGGATATTTGGCACACAGACTGGAGCAGCCAGGGATCGAACCACCAACCTTCTGATTAGCAGATGGCCCACTCTACTTCCTGAGCTACAGCCACTCCAGTTGATGGAGTTGGGTGGTCACTGCTCTTTTCAAGATTTTGCTGAGGAAAGGAAGGTTGGAAATTATTGCGGTTGGTAATTGTTAATGTTGGCAGGGTCCAGACCTGGCTTCTTGAGTATGGGAGTCACTGAGGCAGATTTTAAGCTGGAGGGTACCATTCCTGACTCCAGGGAAGAGTTGATGATGTCAGCTGTAAGGTGGGCACAGAGCAGGTAGACATGCTTTGACCAATGCTGTCTGTATGAGGTCCAGGGTGCAGGTGGAGACTTTGGCCTGAGAGATCCACTTGGTGACCTGAGAGGAATTCACAGAGGAGAAGAAGGAGCACTGACGTAGATGTGCTACAAATCCTGAAGCTGATATACAGGTGCTAGAAGCTGCCGATGGATAGAGTTAACTTTTTCTTGGAAGAGGTTCAGGAACTTGTGGCAGAGGTCAGGGGCACCTAAAGGGTGAGGTGGATAAAGGGGGTAAAGCAGCCGTTGATGGTGGAGTAGTCTGGGATGACTTTGCTTTTGGTGAATGACGGAAGAGTAATAATGAGTCTTGGCCTGAGAGAGAGCTGCCTTGTAGGACCTCACATGATCTTTGTAAGTCTCTAGGTGGACAGTGAGGCCAGATCTTTTGTAGAGCCTCTCAAGTCAGTGGCCAGTGGTCTTTAGGACACAAATTTCTGTAGTGAACCATGGGCAACGCAGGTAAAAGAGACAGTCAGGGTTTTGAGGGGGGCAAGGGAAGCCTGCAGTCAGCTGAGACTGAAGAAGTCACCAGAGGTGACGAAACGTTTCTCCCACTGAAAACGCTACGTCCAAATGAACAGATTCAGCTTTTTGGGACATGGTGTTGAGGTTTGCAAAGACATACCTTCAAAGTAATCCTAGCACTGTGGGTTTGGTATGGTTCTATATGAACAAGAAAATGGACACCATGTGTTCTTACACCACTCTGTATTCCATCATGAGTTATTGTTAGTCTCTGGCTCTCTTCCACAGTGTGCTTGTGTCCTGTCTTCCTCCCTATATAAATAAAATTGAATTGAATTGAATTAACAAGGTGGTCAGCAACACTGGGGCACCAGAAGGGACCGTCCTCTCCCCTTTCCTATTTACCCTCTACACCACAGACTTCAGCCACTGCACAGAGACCTGCCATCTTCAGAAGTTTTCTGATGACTCTGCGGTGGTTGGATGCATCAGTGGGGGTGATGAGATGGAGTACCAGGCTGTGGTGGATTCCGTTGTCACGTGGTGCAAGCATAATCATCTGCAGCTGAACGTGACAAAGACCAAGGAAATGATTGTGGACTTCAGGAGGACCAGGAAACCAGTGACTCCTGTTTCAATCCAGGGGCTCAATGTGGACATAGTGGAGGACTACAAATACCTCGGAGTACACATTAACAATAAACTGGACTGGGTTAAAAACACAACTGCACTGTACAGGAAGGGCCAGAGCCGTCTCCATCTTCTGAGGCGGCTGAGGTCTTTTAACATCTGTCAGACAATGCTTAGGATTTTCTATGAGTCTGCTGTAGCCAGTGCCATCCTGTATGCTGTTGCATGCTGGGGCAGCAGGCTGAGGGTAGCGGATGCCAACAGACTCAATAAACTGATCCGCAAGGCATTGTGGGGATGGAGCTGGACTCTCTAAAGGTGGTGTCGGAGAGACGGATGTTGTCCAAGTTAAGGACAATGCTGGACAATACCTCCCACCCACTCTATGACGTGCTGGCCAGTCACAGGAGCATGTTCAGTGAGAGACTGAGATTACCCAAATGCACCACTGAATGGCACAGGAAATCATTCCTGCCTGTGGCTATCCTTCTGTACAACTCCTCCATCTAAAGCACAAGTATACACTGCAAAAACTGTACACCTTTAATATAATAAAGGCAGTATGATAAGAGAGACACCTCAGTTCAACTTTATCTATAGTCAGTTTTGTGTACCATATTGGGATATTTATGTATTAGAGTTTTTTGTATTATTAGAGCTATTTGTAATATTTTGTAATTTGTAATATATTTTATTATTTAATATTGGTATTTAAACTTACTTTTCTTACTGTCCTGGAGCAACTGTGACCACATAATTTCCTCTGGGATTAATAAAGCATTCTGATTCTGATTCAAACATCTTGGATTCTGTGCTTGTCCACTCTTTTTCCGATTTTAGGACCTTGAATTCCTAATGAAATGTACAATTTACTTTCGTGTGAAAGTGGACTGTGGAACACTACAGTCTAGTTCTTTTTTCTCCTTAGCCCAGCTAAGATGCTTCTGATGTTGTCTCTGGTTCATGAGTGGCTTGATATTAGGAATGCGGCAGTTGTAGCCCCTTTCGTGAAGACATATGGGTGTGGTGGCTCTTGGTGCACTCACATCAACCTCATTCCACTCCTTGTCAGATTCTCCCAGTGTCAAGTCTCAGCTGTGTGGCAGGAAATGTATGCAAAGTGCGGAAGACACAGTGTAAAACTCAAAACAGCTTTTTTGCTGAAGTCTTGCAAAAATACAGACTTAGCAAATGCCAGGAGATAATAATCTGACAAACAGAAACTTACAGGGAAAACACTAGGAAGGACACAGGTTGAGGGAGCTCACGACAAAGAGCAAGGCAGACTGAGACTGATACAAACACAGAATAACGAGAGGATGGGAAACAGGTGGGAACACAGCTGGGTCTAATCACAGAAGACGAGACATGGGAAGTTAATCTAGACACACAGCACAACACACTAGAGCCCACCAAAGTAAAACAGGAAGAGACAGAAGATGGGAACAGAAACTCAGACTTGACAAAAGGACAGAGAGGTAAACAAACATGGAGACAAGACTGAGCCAGACACTGAAACACCGGGAGGCAGGGAATACCAGGAATAAATAAACCAGACTGGAACCAAGAAATGCTTAATACTAACATAAAAACCATGAAATAAAGATAATCAAAAATACACAACCAGAAATTCCCCAGATATCCCAGAAACTCAAAACCCTGGGTCTTTCCCTTGACAGTACGGCTCCCAGACGTCCCAGCCAGAAAAAAGGTTCACTTGACCCGGGTAGGAGGATGGGGCCCCTGGAAGGAGGGACCGAGTCCCAACAGAAAAACAGGGAACACAAAAGTCCAGAAAGAAAAGGAAAAACAGCCAGCAGGTTGGCTAGGCCACAGTGCAGGGCTGTGAAGCAGTTCTGAGGACTGGTCTGGTGGCTGAGCAGAGGAGGCAAACAGTTCAGGTGGTCAGCCAGGGAACCAGAGGCAGAAACATAGCAACTCTGGAGACGAGCCGGGTGGCCTGTATTGACAATGAGGAACCTCTTGAAGCTGGCAACAGAAAAGAATACGGAGCAACTCTGGAGGCCGGCTGGGTGGCCAGCGTCAAAGATGAAGGGACCCAGGGGGTCTATGTCGATGGAGGCGTTGGGACACCTTGAGTGGCAAGACTGGAGGTTGACGATGATGGCGAAGACCCATGGATGGAGGCCGAGGACGGAGACACTTGGGTGACCTTGCTGGAGGTCGACGGCGGCAAAGTCTCTCGGATGCCTGGACGGAGGCTGACAACGACAGCGGAGACCCTTGGGTGACATGGACGAGGTCGATGATGGCGAAGGTGACCCTTTGGAGGCAAGCCAGTGGTGAGTGTCAGTGGAAGAGATGGAACCTCCCAGGAGGCTGGACAGGAGGCCGGACAGGATGCCAGCTGAGGAGAAGACAGAGGAGCCCCTTAGGAGCCTGGCAGCGAGGGCAAAGATGATGGGACGCCACTGGTGATATGGCTGGATGCCGATGACAGCGACGAGGACCCACCAATGGCTTACGGGGTGCCGGCAACGATGGAGGTGAAAGACCACGAGCTCAGGCACAGGCGCAGGCGACACGGGACCACCTGGCTCTGGAACAGGCACTGGCAACATGGGACCCTGGCTCAGGCAGCAAGGAATCCGCAGGCGGCGTTGATGGCGCTGGCTGGGACCCGCTGGTTGGTTCAGGTTTGGGCTTGGGCGGTGTGGGCTTGGGTTCAGACAGTGTAGGACCCTCAGGCTCAGATGGCGAGCGACCAACTTAGGGTCAGTAAATCTAATAATTTTCAAATTTCTGACATTGATAAGTTAAGTTTTTAAAGTATAGATTGAAATATTTTACTTTACATGTAGTAAATATAGAATATATAAAAATGCACCTTTTTGAAATTAACTTTAACTTTCATGATATTTTAACTTTTTAAGATGCACCAGTATTTGAGCCCTGTCTTTATGTGTGAAACATTCATGAACTGATTATCATAATCATTATCTAGCCAGCACAGATTGATGGCATACACTGATAACATGTTTGTATATTTTCTTTCTATACTGGCCATGGATGTGATGTAGATAAAGTGCTTTAAGCAAACTCCACACAGAAAGACTGGGGCCTTCTTGTGTACTCAACTACTCAGGTACTTGTACTCTTCTACCACATCAATATCCTCAAGTCCAGAAAGTGCCAGGATAGAAACAGGTCGTGTAGCTGTCCTCTTCCTTCTGAGGTTAATCAGCATCTCTCTAGTCTTATTCACATTCTATATAAATAAGACCAGATGATTCCTGCCAGAGCACTCCACTAGTGCTCTATACTTGTCCTCTTGCCCATCACTAATACATCCAACCACTTTAGAATCATCAGAGTGTTTCTGTAGGTGGCATGGTAACATGTTGTTACTAACTGTTGAGTCCAAATCACCTGCACACACCCTGTAGATATGTAAATCCACTGGTGATGCTGTTAGCGGTTGTTTTGCATTTCACACTTTCCTACAGTCCACATTCTTACACTAATGCAAATAGCCTGAGTATGAAAAGTAGGAGAGCAGAATTTTCCTTCCAGGAAGAGATCCACAGAGAAGACGTCAATGGAAAAGCAAAAATAGAACAGTGGATAAGTGAATATCTTTTTTTCTTCCACAGCTGAATTAATTTATTAGTTCATGTGATATCATAATTCTGTTAATCCCCAGGAACTGTTCCACTTTCACCGCAGTTTGTACCTTTGTGGTTGCTGCAATTAGTCAGTGATGGCTATATATATCCACAGGGTGGTGTGTATGCTATCTGAACATGGAACACAGTGGTGCTTAATGATTTGTGGTCCCTTTAGAATTTATTTATTAGGTTTGTACATAAATATGACCTAAAACATTATCAAATTGTAACACAAGTCCTAGGAGTAGATAAAAGGAATTAAATTAAAAGAAAAAGGAGCCAAAAAGGTCATTATTAAACAGAAGTTGAAACTGGGTGTTTTTGGAATTAAGAAGTACACTTGTTTAACACTTGTTAGTACAGACACTTGTCTGTGTTGCAATATGACAGTATTATTTGTATGCAATGCTCACACTTGCTGGATACACTGTGTCCTCAGGCTAGAATATCCGTTCTGCTTTTTCATAGACTCAACCGCTTCTTCTTCTTCTTCTTCTACCTGATCCCTTTAGGGGTTGCCACAGCGGATCATATGCCTTCATCTCATCCTTTCCACAGTTTGAATAATAATTTACTCAAACTCAAAATGAAATCTAATAATTTTAGATTTCTGACATTGATAAGCTAATTTTAGTATAGACTGAAATATTTTACTTTACATGTAGTAAATATAGAATATATAAAAATGTACCTTTTTGAAATTAACTTTAACTTTCATGATATTTTAACTTTTTAAGATGCACCAGTATTTGAGCCCTGTCTTTATGTGTGAAACATTCATGAACTAATTATCATAATCATTATCTAGCCAGTGGTAAATGGACTGATTCTGATATAGCGCTTTTCTACTCTACCGGAGTATGGAGGGCCACGAGTGCCAAAATGAATGAATTAAATACATCATTAAATAATTAATTAAATGTGTCATTAATTAATTAAAATGGGAAATAATTAATTAAATACATAAATAATTAATTAAAATTAAATTCATTTAATTTAAACATTTAACACATTATTTGTTTCCCATTGTTCCCAGAAAGCAGAGAGAGTGAATGTGAAGCGCTGAGACAGACAGGAAGTGTGCAGAAGCTGCTAAGAAAATACACTGAATTAAGAACGGGAAGTGCCTGAGAGAGTTGGAGGGTATGACTGAGTGAGTGCAAGAGAACAAAAGGTGTGCTGCTACCCAGAGGGTGATTGGTGATACTGCAGGTCACCGTCGCCTGAAGTGTTTGTTTATTGAATTTACCTCATCTTATTATATGGCCTATGTTTTATTACATGAGTAAAATAACCAAGTAATTTGTGATATTGCTCTATTCTTTTCTTTAAGGATTTCCAAAAGATAGCTGTGGGCATTTGAGTACTGGGAGCAAAATTAATATTGGGTTATAATTACATTAAATAAAACTCTTTAAGTAAAAAGCTGGATTTGTTTGGTTCTTGGGTAAAACCTTATGCTAGAGTTTAAAATAACGCCATCATAACCACATAAATAAGTGTAAAATACAAACCTGAGGTGTTTCTATGGAAAGAAAAGAGTAAAATTATTGCCATTGAACTTAATTGTTAATTGGTTTATTAGACTTTGTTTTGATTAATCAGTTTGCTATACCCCTATTGATTCTGACTTAATTGTTAATTGACTTGTATATATTTGGCTTTGTTTTGATTATCAGTTTAATCACCTTATTGACTTTGACGTAATTGCTAATTGACATATATTGGCTTTGTCTGATTATCAGTTTCATTTGCCTTTATTGATTCTGACTTAACTGTTGATTGACATATATTTGGCTTTGTTTTGATTATCAGTTCAATTTACTCTTTGTTGCTTTGACTCAAGCTATTAATTGGTTTTGTATTTGAATTTGTTTTTATCAGTAAATTTACAGTTTATTGCTTTTGAGTTACGTTGTTAAATTGATTCTGGCATTTTGGTTTTCTTTGACTGGACGTATATCAGTCAGATAAAGTTAACTACTCTTGAGCTGTCTGGTAATTGATTTCTAAATTTTGGTTTTTATGATTTCTTATCAGTTTGAGATAAAGTTAACTACTTTTTGAGTGGATTGCTAATTAATTTGGCATTTGGTTTCTTAAACTTCTACTAGACCGAGTTTGTCTTTGAGTTAATTACATAATTGGTTTTGTAGTTTGGTTCTCTTTGATTTTTACCTAATATCAGTCTGATAGAGTTTGTTTTTGAGTTAATTACTTAATTGGTTTCTTTTTCATTTTGAGTTTCTTTGATTTAATTTCTTATCAGTTTGATAAAGTTTATTTGTCTTCAGCTGATTGCTAATTGACTTCTATATTTTGGTTTTTTTATGATTTCTTATCAGTTTGATATAAATTTAATTACTTTTGAGTTGACTGCTAATTAATTTTGCATTTGGCTTCTTTAATCTCTTATCAGTTTGATACAGTTTATCTGTTTTTGAATTATTTACCAGTTGGGTTGAACAGTTTTGATTTTTCTTTGATTCAAATCATAATCATTAGGTTTGTAGTTTTTATTTTTAAAAATTATTTCTGTTGGAGTTGGAGTCTGAATTTTCAGGAAAAGAGAAAACTTTGCATTGTCATCATTTATTAATTGATTGATTAATTAATTAATTATCAATTAATTAATTGTTCTGACTGTTGGCAGTTGAAGTTGAATTTTGTGTTTGGTTTCAAAGAATAAAGAAAGAAGTGTAAACAAAAAAGGGAGGAAATAATAATTAGACCTGGGAATAAGTGAGTCTTTGTTCACAGAAGATAAACAAAAATAAAAGCAGATAAACAAGCATTAAAATTTCAAAAGAGAGAGGATAGAAATAAAAATAATAGAATCTAAATAAAAGCACAATGGCAGAAATTGCAATCTCACCTGAAATTGAGAATTTGGGACAATTGGAAAAATATGTTAAGGACCGGATGTTGGATGGTATCGAGACAAGACAGATACGGAGAAGATACAAGATATGGGATCATTGGAAAAAGGAAGGATATGTATCGTCTTATCATGGGGGGCAGATACCCAGGAGTGCAGCCATATTCCAAATTGAAAAACAAGCTAAAGCAGAATATGAGCAAGCACAGACGGCATGGACAGAAGGAGGGAGAAAATCAGGAGGCTCACGGAAGAAGGAGATGGAGAAAAAGCGAGATCACATGGTAACAACCACAGACATGTGCTACTGGATGCTAAGAGGAAAAGGAAGACGAGTAACCATCCAAGATCCTAACTGTAAGTTTCAAGGTGAGGATCAAAGATTACAAACACCATCACAAAAAACTGGGCTGTTGACTACAAAACCTGAAG